>VZRH01006718.1:740599-812644 GCA_013397555.1 Urocynchramus pylzowi | reverse complement strand
GGCGGCTGCAGCGGGAGATGAGCTGCAGCGGGAGGACGGTGCGGTGCAGCTTTTTGCGGCGGGGAGCCCTCCCTTGTCTCCACAACTCTATCCCCCTCTAACTGGGAGCAGCTCAATATCAGAAGATCCGTGGGTTTTGCTTCTGTTTGCTTCACCATCACCACCATCATCGTCTCCAAAGACCGGGGAAATACGCGGTACCGCCGGACATCAGGATTTCGGGTTTCCAGGATAAAGACCGCTCTCCTACTCCTTCCCCCCGCCTCCCCTCCCTTACTCACCGCACGGCCCGTGCCCTGGCCGGGGGCGGCAGACCGGGGGTAACAATGGTGAAGTTTCTGGTGAGTTCTGGCTGCGCCCTGGCTGCGTCGGTGCTGCTCCGTGTGCCTGTCGGATCGTGGTGAGGAGAAAATGAGCGAAGAGACGGCGACTTCTAACGAGTAAGTGGCGGTGCTCCCCCTCCCCTGCGCCCCGGGGTCGGGATGGGGATGGGGCTCGACGCGTCCCTTCGGCTCCGCGCCCCGCGGGGCCTTTGCCCGCGCACGTACGTGTGCTGTCCTCCCCCTGCGCGGACTGCGCATTTCTGCTCGCGTACATGCAAGCTCCCTCTTTGTGAAGGAGCTTGGTTTGGAAGGGCTACGAGCCTCCGGCCAGAAAAGCTTGGTTTAGTTAAAGCACGGTAGAAAACGGTGCAGGTAACGATGGTGTCTTGGAGGGGGAGGATGGGTCTGAAATGCCCAGAGAGGTGTCGGCACGTACTACCTCTGATAAAATCCTATTACTTGTAGATATTTCACATGGAAACTAGTGTGTGGGAGCTTCATCCTGCAGGAAACTGCTCCTGAATTTTAATTGGATGAGTCAGTCAGTGTAAATACAGCTTAAACCTACCCTGAAGCTCTTTTTTCCCTTTCTTTTTTTTTTTTTTCTTTTTTTTTTTTTCCCTTTTAATGAGCACTTGGGGCTTTTTTCCCCTTCCCTTCCCCCTTCCCACCCCCCTAGAGAGGAAAGGGATAGTTCAAGGATCTCTTAATATTTTTGCTGTGACTGTTTTGGAGGAAATCCAGAGGAGATTGTGTGTGTGTGCGGCTGTATTCCCCTGCATGTAATCAGTCTTTGAAATACATTTGGGTCGGAGGCGATAAATGTTTGTCAGAAAACATCCCAGCTCTTTATGGCGTTGAAACAGGAAAACAAAGTATTTTGAAACTTTTCTTGTGATCGGGAAGTTTAAAGTTGATTTCTGCGGTCTCCGAGCCGTAGCGTTACGATTTGCGATGTCGGTGTTTGCTCGGTCTGATTTTATGAATGATGCGGTGACGGCCGCGGCCATGGCGGTGGGGAGGGAGCGCTGCGCCCATTGTATCTGTAGGTAGCGGTGAGCGGCCGGGGAGCCGCCGAGCTGACAGGCAGGGTGCGGACGGGGCTCCTCCGGCAGGAAAGATGGATTTCCCATTCCACTGCCTTCTTCCGAGCAAAGCCTGCGCACCTTCCCGTGCGCTCCCCAAACGCGGCGCTCGNCCTTTTTTTGTGAATCGCTCTCATTTGCATACCACAATCTCCATTCATAAAAAAAAAAAAAATTGCGAAAAAAGAGTTGCTGTCGCCACCGCTGACCTGCGGCGGAACCTGCCCTGCGGAGCGCACGAAGCGGCTGCTCCCGGGCTGAGGGCCGGCCTGCGGGCCGCGGCCGGCGGCGGAAGGTCTGCAGGAGCTGCTGTATTAATATGTGCTGTTCGCTGCTTGTTGACACAGTTATGTGGGAAATATCAGCTCGGGGAGGTGCTGGGAGCACGTGATCAGCTCCATTCATAAAATACCTGGCTGTCCATTCACAGTGCAGTACAGTGTCTGCATTCAGCAGCCTCGCGGATCAGACCTGCATGGGAAGGGAGAGGCGGCCAGGCCGGCAGGTTTATCGCAGAGGGCAGCAGGAGGAGGGCTTATGGCTGCGAGCATGGGAAGTCGCTGTAAAGGGAGTTGTGGAGGGACGAGAAAGGCTTATTTTTATGGTTTATGTTTATCCTTTTCCTATAAAGGAGCATGAATTCAGAAGTACCTTCTCGCTGTACCATCTTACATTTAAACTAGGAAGAGTTTTATTCAGAAAATGTTGAAATATTTTCCCCTCCAGGAATACTGAGTCAAAAACAGAATACTGAAAATCAAATTCATTATTATGAATATATTTTCAAGACAGTGTATTAATCCATTTGGAGTAATTTACGTTTTATTGAACAATACAGCCTTACATCTGCAAGAGATCAACATGGTGTAGAAGGAAGTCAGTCATACCTAATGAGGCATCTGAAAATGTTGCCTATTATAAAATACAGGTGACAGTGAAGACAACTAAATTGATAGAAATCAACGTTGCGATTCATTTTTCTGTCTGTTTACTCTGAGAATTTTACAGCAGATTAGCAATTGTAGTTTCTCCTTAACCTATGCCGTGGCTAAAGAGACCTCTGAAATATCAGAATACTAGGAATGTTTTTAATATGGCATAAATTGTTTAGAGGGCAGTGTATAATCTTTGATTTTAAATTTATTGAAAATTAAAAAAACACATGGTGAAATTTACTGATGAAGGATCCCCAGAGCAGAGAGTGTATTTTTTTCATGTAACTGTTTTGTGGTTGCCAGTGTGAAAATGGTGATGTTTTTTGCTCATGAATATGCTTTTTCATTATCTTAACAAATTACACTGAGGTGATCCTTAATTATACATTCATGGAGTGGAGGAGGCTTGTTGTTAGTACAGCCTAAGAGAATACCTGAAATATTACTAATCTTTACTTAATACAAGAAAAGAAAGCTCATATACAGTATTTGCTTTGAGTTTATTCAGTGGTGCTATAGAACTAAATGTGTTCTTATATAAATACCCTTACAAAGCACTATAAATGACACTTTTTCTTAATGAATAGATGGGGATTTTTTTGGTTTTTATACTTCACATTTTTAAATATCAGAAATAAAATAAGAAAAATGATTCTCGGTTGCTTTGCCTTTTTTTGACAGCATTTTTGGTGTGGCCAGAGTCATAATTTCTCTCTGGTTGCTTTTGCACATAGCACAAGCGCGTCACTTCAAATGGCTGGGAAATATGATTGAAATGCCAGATAAACCGTTAGTGAAAATAGGACAGATCTACAAACTGAAATCCATATATTAGAAATTCACTGTGTTTAATTTTATCAGTAGAATTGATGGCATCAATGGCATTGAGTTCATTGACAGACCTTTCGGCATATGAGACTGAATACGGGTAATCTGCGATGCATTTTGTGTCGTTGCAGCTACCAGGAATATTCTGGTAATTGAGCATTATTCTTTGTTTATAAAACTTCATTTTACAGAGTCAGATATAAATATTTGTGGTGTCTGGAGTTTGACCTCAGTTAATAATAAATTCTCAGTGGTGGTGAGAAAGATTAATTAAGAAGCTACATTAAGGACTACTAGGTTTCTCCTCGATCATGAACATATGGAAGGCAGCCTTATAAAATTCTGATTACTACAGATGAGTCTTTATTGGTGATTTTTACATCGTTCTTGTAATGATATTATTGTATTTGTCAGGTATTAGTTAAATGAATGTGCACCTCCAGATAATTTTATTCTTTTTCTTTCTCAGTGATGTTTTGCAATCAGGGTGGTCAGCATCAACACAATATATTCCCCAAACCAATCAGTTTTTAAATGAAGGAATTAGTAGAATTTTTGAACTCATGGGTCAATTTGCTACTCGTGCAACTGAATATAATAATATTAAAGGAGTCATGTCAGTGAGCACTGTACCAAATTTCTGGTTTGGTGGCAGGTTTTAATTGCTGTCTAGAAAAGTGACTGAACTTCAGTGTTAGGGAAAACAGAATAGTTGTTGTGCTGTGTAGTCCTCATTCAGTAGGGGTGAATGATGACAGGCTTAAGATGGAGTCGTAGTTGCTGCAATGGAAAAGTGGGAGCACTGCTTCACTGGCTTGTTTACTCTCCTCTGTATTGCAGGTGGCCACTTTTTAGTTCAGGGAATGCCACTGCTCTTGAATCGTATTCAGAGTTGCTTTTACATATTGTATTTTTTACAGATTCAGACTGTCACATGCTTATTGTTTTACCACATAAATATACTCATTGTCCTAGATACTTTACTTAAAGAGATTGTAAATGAAACACAGTATATTCTAATGCTGCGTGCTTAACAACCTCAGGTTATGATGCTATAAACATCCTCAAGTGTGGATTTGAAAAAGTAAAGGTGAACTAAATTTTTAAATAAGGTATTTATTCATGTCTTCCCTTAATATACATGAAAATACTGTTTGTACTTCATTTGTATTTCAGAATTGTATTAAATTTGTCTTACAAGCCCAGATACTGATAGATGAATGTGAATTTGTATCACAGAAACTAATGCCTATTAGTTTGGGCTTATTAGTTCCGGGAGGATTTTAACACTTTTCAGCAGGCTAAATTTCTTTCTGCAGTTTAGGGCATATATAGACTCTGAAATTCTTCATCCCTTAATGAAAGGAATTTGTAAATAGAACTTTTTTTTTTTTTTTTTTTAAGGAAAGGATCTTCTAACCCAATTGATTATATTCAATCATTGCAATTCTGATGTACTTTCATTTGAGGGAAGGTTGCTCATAGAGTCCTTGGGAGGCTTTTCCAGTCTTATTAACTGATTCTTGCTGTCTGTTTGGCTTTATGTTGTATGACACTATTTTGAAGGTGAAACGGAATTTGCATGTTACATAATCTGAGAGTCAGTTGGAGGGGAGTGGGGGATGGGTATTTTTACTTTTTTCTTTCAAAAAAAGGTTCACCCTAGCAACAGTCCTTGATTACTGTAGTATTGCAGAAAATAATGCATTTGGATGTTTCAGTGTAACTGGAGCCAGCAATAATATTTGAATTCAGGAATGCCGAGTGTTTCCCTTGTTTGTTCATTTAAAATGTAATGCTCTTGATGTGTTAAAGTGACTGTGAGGACATCAGCATGATTTTTAAAAGTAAAGATGTTTCTTGGAAAGAATATATCCCGACAGGATCAGAAGTCACAGGATGAAAGCTGAGGGCAATCCTGGTGCATCTGGGGGTAAACGTTGGTAATTTTGTTTGTTATTTACCCATTCTTGTCTATATCTGGAGAAATTGTGTGTATAGGTGATGACTTAATGGGATTATGACAAACACCAGAACTAAAAATTATTCTTTAGAGTATTAACACAAGTTTAAAAATGAGACAAAGGAAATAATTTTGTCTTTTTTAGTTTTTACTCTGATGATTCCAAAAGAGTGACTCTGATAGGACATAGAGTGTATGTTGTCTTAAATGCTGTTGTTCAAATATTAAATGTTTGCTTTCTCCCTTCTACTCTTCTTCCTCAGTTAGAACATGACACACGTTACTCAAAAGAATTTGAAAGATGTCTGGAAGTTGCCATATTGTTCAGGACCCCAGTTTCTTTATGGCTGCTTTAAGAAGGAAATGTCTCTCTCTCTTTCCTTTCTGTTCTAGTGTGCAACAACACTTCAGCAAGTGAATTTAAACTAACACAGTTTGCACAGTTATTGAATGGCTGGAATTGATTGCAATCAGAAATTTAATGTTCCCTAAAAATATAAAGTTTGTTCCTCCCTTCTCCCTTGAAAATATTCATAGCTCTTTCTGAAAGCATTTTCCATTGGTTTGTATGTGTTTAATTATGGGCAACTAATGTGATACAAAGTTTCCAAATTAAAATTCAATGAGCTGTAAACATATTTGCAACATTTTTTATACTTTCTAATACTTCATTAGGTGTCTCTCCTATCTTCAGCAATGGTTATTTTTTGGTGAAAGGAAGAGGACTGAATGCTCTTGTGGATTGCCATATATTTCTAGACTTAATCTTGTGGATTGCCATATATTTCTAGACTTAAGACAATAGCAATACATACTTCTGTTGAGCTTAGTTTTTGTACTCTATAAATGAAGTTTGGGGATTTTTTTGCTTAATGCTTAGACTGTGCTCTAGTATAATCTGTTGGCTGTCACTATTCCCTGTGGTTTTTCTCATTCATGAAGTGATAATATTTTGTATATGGTATAAATTTTATAGTATATCATACTAGCATAAGCACAGCACCTATCCTACCTGAAAGTTGTAATAGGAATCAATGAATAAGACTGTGGTGGTAGTATTGAACAGCACTACACTTGTATAAAGTAAGCAGACATTTTAAGTGCATGTGTTTTCTAATATTTTCAAGCTTATCTTTACAGTAATGTTCATGCTGATATCTGTGATATCAATTTGTTTAAAAATAGATATTGTCTATATTTATTGCTTTATTTTAATTTTCTTCTACATAGTAGCAAGAAAAGGAAGAAAATCCAAGCAACCTACAAGTCTTTAGATATGCTGAGGGACCAAAAATTTGCATTTAAGTGCTCTGAGTGCTAGCATTTGTTTGTAAATGTGGTTCAGATTAAATAACAATTCACTTGCTACGCACAGGCCCTAACTCCCAATGTTCCAATTAAGGTGGGGAAAACAGATGATGATGATGATGATACTATTATTACTATTACTATTATTAATTTTGTCCCAATATAATGACAGTAAATTAATATATCTCTGAAAGGAAATAATTCACAAGCATTTTTCTCTGTAAGAACTCAATGTCATGTGACTAAAAAATTCAAACAGGGAAAACAGGCCGTAGAAACTTCATCAGTTACTGTGTTCCATTTTGCACTGCTGTGTGATACCAAACTTCCATTCAGAAGGAAATACTTTTCCTGTGTGCACTATGCAAGAATTCACCAAATGTGCATAATTGGAACATCTAAACCATCTTAAAAATTAGATGGTATAGCATCTGTTTCTTCTTCCACCCCCCCACCCCCCCCGATGTATTTATTCCTGTGTCTTGACTACTGCTGTTCATAATGTTTTAATTATGTAAGGAAGTCTAATTCTGTTAGAGCAAGTTTAACACTCACCTATTCAGAATGCCAGAAGGAATTCTGTGGCCCAAATGCTTGTCTTGGATGCTTTTGTGAGCTAGTTTTTGAGTGGAATGGTTTTGCAAGAGCAGGTGTCATTAAAGTCTATGGAAGAGTTGGAGTTTTTTGAGGGTTTTTTTTTTAAACTCCAGAAAAACAGTAATAAATTAACAGGCCTTCCCCAAGATGATCTGACAACTGTTAACAATCACCCTTTTTCTTTGACTCTTGCTGGTTAGTTGAGATACTGAAGTTTGTCAAAGCAAAAATGAAACTGATTTATTTCAGTTTTAAGTAAAGTCAAATGTTGTCAACAAACATACATACCAACAAGAAGCCTCAAAAATTTCATTAATGAAACAAGTAATTACTGAAATCTAGTGCCAAGTTTGTTAAAATTGTTGCTGAGACTGACCTTCTTCTCTAAATAACCCCAGAACTGGTAAGATGTAGCTGTCAGTGAGGATTCCTGCCGAGTGTTTTTATTCCTTCAGAAATTGTGCAGAACTGTTTTGGTGAAGGGGTATAAACCTTGAGGGCAGAAGAGATTTCTCTCTCCTTAGCCTTTTTTGAAAGGATTAAGTCAGGGTAGTGAAAGGTGGGAGTACAGCGCCTGCTCTCATTTAGGAATTTTTATGTAGCTTCTTAGAAACTTTTTAACCTCTCAGATGTGTTAAAGTATTCTAAGCCCTGGGTATTCCTTTCTGTGCATGGTGTGCTTATTCTGGATCACAGTACAGCATATCTTAATATGAGGCCTGTGATTGAGGCTGATATGTGTTGAACCTTGAACAGGAATACATTTTTAAAAGGTGTAAATAAGCTAATTTAGGATTTAGAGATGAGATTTGTACATTTAAAATGGGAAATCCTGAGGGTTTTTTTAATCTATGTATGGAGCTGACCTCATGTAACAAAGCTGTATGTTTGTAAGCACTAGTTATTGTTGATAATCACTGGTCTTTGCTTGCTTTAGGGCCAAAAATAATTTGGAAGTTTCATAGTAGGACAGACTTCCGATAGGTATGTTTGTGCTCTCTTCAGAGGGTAGTTAACTATCTCATTACAAGTTCCACTTGTGATTCAAATGACACTGATCTGTGCTACTGATGTATGACTGTGCTACCGATGATGCAAAAAATCTTGGCATTGCTGTCTCTAATTTTAGATTTTTAAGAAGAAATTGATTGCTGGTACCAATTGTAAATGAGTGTGCCAAGAGAATGCAAAATTGTAAAATTAAATGTTTGAGAATTTTTGGGTTTGAGAACTGAGACTTTTTGTGCAAATAAAATCCATGTGGCCAGGATGTATGAATTTTGATGATTTTGGTAATAAGACAGATACACGGTTGTAATCAGATTGCCTGGGTTCTGCTCTCAAACCTTCAATATTAGGAAATGGCCAGTTTTCTTTTTTTTCAACCCCTTGCCTCATTTACTTCTCCTGTGCCAGAGAGGAGGATTGTGTCTTCTGGTCAGGCACAGGTGGTTCTGTGTAATTGAAGACTGCATCTCAGTAAGCATCAAAATTCTATAAATACTAATATTGAAAAATAAAGCAATATTCTGACAGATTTGTTAGGGGGTTTTTGTTTGATTTTTTTTCTTGAGTTTAGTCTGATTTTAGTCCTTAATCTTCAGATTTCAACTATGTGAGCATTTCAAATGTTGGTATATTGCTGTAATTGCATCCAGACTTGTAGCATGCTATTTCTTATATTCTTTCTGCTAATGCAATTTTCTTAATCATTACCTGAAAGTTGGGGTTTTAGTGTTGGGGGGTTTTTCCCCACCAGTTTGGAACCTCTCTCTAGTTTTTTGAGTTTATTTGAGGGAATAATACATTTGCTATGTTGAGCTTTATTTTGGTTTTAAGGCGGTAATGGCATCTGTTATGGGAAGTCATGCACGCTAGACACATGGATCACAATGTGGCAATCATGGTGTGCCAGTGAGACTGTTAACAATGTATGGGTTTATTTGCTGTGGAGCCACCTCATGTAAGGGGTGCCATTAAGCCTGAGTTTTCTGTGGTGTCCCTCATGTATTCTATAGGAATGGTGTCATAGTTCAGGCCTGTAAGTGCAAGGTACTTGCTGCTCTCATTGACATGAAAATGCCAGTTGCTTGTCATTTCTTAATGAGTAAAAAAAAAAAGAGTAAGTATGTTTTCTATCAGGATCTTTTTTTTTCCTCTTTCTGGGAGTAGGGTGGGTAGGGAAACTTGTAGGTAAACGGTGTTCATAAAATCTTTTACTGTGTTGTGCTTTGTGATTCCTAAAGAATTTAGTGTGTGTAAATCAGGCCATTATTAATTACACAGTTGTTTTAATGCATTAAGACCCATAAGTGTCTTGACAGAATCTTGGTTCATCTACTTCTTTCAGCCTTCAGAAAACTTTTTAATGGGTGTGTAACCACTGCTTGAGCAGTCTTGTGATAATCTCTAGCACAGTACTTTCATGCTTTCTGTATTTGTACTGAACGGGGCTAGCTTAAAATATCTTGTATTGTCTTAGGTGTATTCAACTTGACACATCCTCTAGAAGAGCCCCCATATGCACCTTAAAATGTACGTGCTTTGTTACTATGGTGATGCTGAGGAATCGTGCATGTTAACAACCCGTGGTAGGTAATGGAGGATTTGCAGAAATCAGTTAAGCATCTGCCTGGGGCATGGAAAACTGAGTCTGTGACCATACCTGCACCCCAGCCTCTTGGCTGCAGGCAGGCTGAGGGAATCTTGTAATGGGATTACCTGCTTCCCTGTTTTCAGGTTGTCTGAGGGGCAAAGATGACTTTTTGGTAATTGTTTCAGAAGGTGAAGTAGTCTTGCCTTATCATATACTTTTAAGTATCTTCTATCATATACTTGGGGTGTTCTGCATAGTGTAAAGGAGATGCTTGGGCAAACGTGTTTGTCACTGACACAAAGCTCATTTTGCTTTTCTTCAAACTACCTGGACTGATGATGCATGAATTCACAAGCTTTCATTTCTCAGTTGTGGCTGCCTGCAAATCCTGCACAAAGAGAACATGTCCACATTCATTCCCCTGAAGCAAGGTAGAAAACATGAGCTCTTCTTCATCTTTTAGTTAAATTCTGGATGAAGAATGGGTCTATTCAAGGAAGCTATTCCAGAACACATGAATTTAGAGAGCTGTACTTTAGTATGGTGTAATTTCCTGTGGAGGCATGTTATTTCCCTTGTTCTGGAGTAAGTTGTGGTTACTAGGGGAAAACTAATAACCTTACTTGGCTAATTAGAGGAGCTTTTTCAGGTTCTTTCTTCTTTCTCTGCTGTATATTTTAAATACTATAGGTTTTCTGTGTTAATTATTTTATTTATTTTGTTTCTTTGTGGTTTTTTGGTTCGTTTTTCATTTGATTGTTTTGCTGCTGCTAATAGTGATGTATCTTTTCCGTGTTTTGAATGTGTTGGTTTTGAAGTGTGTGGGTTTCTCACCATCCTCATAGATTTTGGCTCATTTTTAGTAGTTTTAGGAAGCATTTTTTCTGAATAATTCTGTATTAATGTTTTCATACAGGTTATCCCGAAAAGTTTCTCTGGAAAGTAAGCCACTGGTTAGTGTCTCTTGGAGACTTCACTGGCCCATTGAGCATCCTTACACTCAGGGTTTTACCCCTGAGTAATGCTAGCAAGAAGTTTGTCTTTTACCACTCTGGAACAATAAAAACATAACCCAAATAAAAACATGTGTTTCTTTTGCTGTAGAAGGAGAGAATGCTTCCCACAGGCTACAAGTTCATCTTCTTTTCATCAGTGAAAGAAGACATTACAAAAATGTTGGAAATCAATGTTGAGTCACTTCTCTGCTACAGAAAATTCAACTTTTTTGATATTTGCAAACAAATATTTCTGAAGTAGAACTGCAGTTACATGTATTGCTCCTTTTCAGAGCAAAACCAAAATTTATGGATTAGACTCAAGGAGTAACTAGAAGTAAATTTACCAAGTCTGCTATTTCAGCTGGTTTTTTAGGCCTGAGTGGCTCTTGGCAGATACAGGATTGGCTTTTCTACGATTTGGCAAATCTGTGCTGCTTGAGCTTGAGCCTCACAACTGAAGCTCAGGGGATGAAGAGCTTTTAGTTAGTTTTAAGATCCTCATGCTCCTTTCAGTACGAGCTTGGATCAACTTAGCATCCCAAATAACGCATGATGATCCAAATCTCTGCCGTGTACTTCAGTAAAAGATTATTCCAGTAGAGAAGTTGCAAGAGAGATCCTAATTGTATTTCACATGGCAAAGGAAGAAGGATCAAGTGACACTTCTCAAGGCAAGAGTGATTTTGGTCAGCTTTTCTGAGATTGCTTCACAGTTTGTTTTAAAGGCAATTACAGTCAGGTAGTGCAGAAACTGTAGTATCCTACAGTAGAAATTATTTGCTTTCTGCATTTTTTGTTACTTCACTTATACCTATATATTTTACAGTGGAGAAAGCATAACTGTCAATTACAGCACTAATGTCTGTGATCTAGGGTGTGTTTGGTGAGAGGATTTTTTTCAGTGTTGTTACTACTTGGCTTCCCTTATTTTGTCTAAAAAATAAAACAGTACATTTGATTCCTGTTGAATTCAATCTTAATAGTTGAAATAAAGATGCTGTTCAATCTTTTATCATTAACTCAAAAAAAAATTTGGTTGTATCATGTTTTCAGTAGGCTATAACTTCCATTAGCTTTATTTACACTGGGAAATGGTGTTCTCCAAAGGAGTGATCTTACTTTCCTCTGCAATGAGTTCTTACTATAACTCAGCAAATAATTTTGCCAGGATGTATTCCTGTTTGTCTTTGGGATTTGTCCTTTGTCAATAACAATGCTGGACAAAAAGTAGGAAAATCTTTTGGTCCAACATTTTCTTCATGCAATATTCAAGTGGATCACAAGAAGTTCAGATCAATAGTTCTCACAGTTTAAATAGCCAGCTATTACTTGTACTCCTTTCATTTCCATGACATTTCCATGATCAGAAATTGCTGTAGCATCTGGCAATGCAAGTAGGGAGGTTTTTGTATTCCTTCTATCTATTTTTGAAGATTTGATTTTTCCTAATGATAAACTTAGGTTCTTTAACCTTCAGTCTCTCAAGCTCCATTATGTACCATTTTCTTCACAAAGGAAAATGTTGTGTGTGCTTTATTCATTCCAATGCTAGACTTGCGCTGCAGTTTCTCAGTCTTGGCTGCTACCAAGTGAGGTTCCAAGATCCACAGGAGTGAAGTTGAATTCAGTATTAATCATATTCCTTGAGATTACACAAAATTATTTGTCTGTGGCTCTGAAGGGTCTCGAAGTTGTTGCTCCTTTGTAAAAATACACAAGCAGATCTTCATAATTCTATGGGTGTTTTTAAGAGATGCATGTAAATGCCCCCTTTCCCAAGGAGTATGAAGATTTGTAATGATATATCTGATATGTGCTGTAAATGGGTTTGTTGTAAAGGTTTCTGATAGCCTACATTATTTGAAATACTCTTCAGGATAGGTTTGAGAGTTTGGTTTGGTTTTTTTCAGACCCTTTCTGTTAGCCTGTGAAGTATTTCAGAATAAACTACAGTTGTATAAGTACACAAGCCATTTAAAATAGAAATAAAAGAGAATTCCATTAATGCACTGTGTTTAATCAACACTGACAAATCCAGTTTCACTAAATATAAGAGAACTGGTGCTGTCATTTTGACACACAAAATAACTTGGTCTCTATGTAGTTAATAGTCCCCTCTTAAAGCGACTAAAGCAAATTTACAGTTGAAATCAGTTAATGAGAGAGAGTGGGAGTAGATTTATTTAAAATCTACTGAACTTAAATGCTCACTTGTTTGCTTTTTAATGCTAAAACAGATCTGTGGTTTGAAATGGTTTGGGGAAGTTGTGACAAGGCAGATGATGATTCAGAACTGTTGAAAGACTGCAGAGGGGTCAGCTACAGTTTCTCCTTTCTGGAAGATTGGAAATGTCCCTTTGAAAATGTTTGAGAAACTCAATAGACATTGAAGATGTTCAGAGATGCCATTAATACCTGGACAGTATGCCAAGAGCATCACAAATTAATAATAATTTAGTACTATATTTTGTTATTTTAACTTCTTAATGCTGCTGTTACCTGAAGATTATTGTACTTTACATAAAAACATAAGAGTTTCCATAAAAGATCTGACAAAAATTTTTGTTGACATCCTTTCTCTGACTTTTCCATTTGCTATGGAACTTGGTTAAATTCCAAATGCATCTGTTTCCTCATCAGGAGGTTTGAGCTGAAATATATTATTTCTTTCTGGATTCTTTGGTGGGAAACTTTACCATGTGGTTGTTTGGTAGGGCTTCATTTGACCTTAGCAGAAAGTTAGGTTTGGGTGGTTTATCTGTTCCTAATTGAAGTGTTGTGTTTTCAGGCATTTAGAAGTTCAAGTGAACTGAAATTGCTATGCCAGCTTATGCAGTTTTAATCTTTTGATGTAACTGGCTGTTCATGCTTGATGGTAGAACTTGAAATTAGTCTTGTCTAAATGAAGTATTTCAGTATCTGTGAATGCATGGGTATTGAAACCATTTGTCTCACAAGAACCATGTGAATAAGGTGATGAGGGAAAATGGTAAGCATGATGTTCCTGAGAAGAACTTAGCAATTCGGTTTTGTTAGGAAGTGCATTGAATTTATGATCATGTCAGTGTCAACTGCCTTCTTTCTGATGTTAAGGTGGTGTTTTAGCAGATAGAGAAAGGATTGGGAGGTGCTGGTGCTCTTGGGTTTTGTCCTTGAGCGAGGACCTCATGAAGCAGAGGGGAGATTGCCTGTGTGGCTTTCCTTCAGTCTCTGTTCAGTCAAGGTACATTCATTAATACTTGGAAACTGGGTGGGTTTCTTGTTTGTTTGTTTTGCTGGGTTTTTGTTGTTGAGTTTTTTGTGTGATTTTTGGTTGTTTGGGGTTTTTTTAAGATGCTGCTTTACACTAGATACAATTGAGGTACAAACAAAATTTATTGATTAAAAGTTAGGTACTTCAAAATTTGCCTGTGTATTCCATTAACTGTAGGTCTGTCATTCTTGTGCATGAAACAAAATATGCCTAATGGAAATCAATTGAATTCAAGGAAATTCCAACTGGTTATTTGGACCAAGGTGATACTGACTGCAAATGTGAATTCATATGGGTTTGAGAGAGCTGCTGAGTGTTTTAAATTACATTTTTCATGTTGTTGAACTAGAGTTAAATTATATCACGTCCGGTTTTGTTGCATGCAAGACTTCCTCAACTGTAAAATATTTTTTCAAGGTGGTATTAGAGAGATGAAAGTGTGAAATGAAAATAAGGGCAGGAGCATGGAAGGGCAAAAGTAAAGCTGCTGTAAGGGCTACCTATGTCTACAACATATAGTAATTCCTTTCCCCTAATTAGAGCTGGACCTTCTGCCAACACAGGTCTGCTGTTCCAGCTGGGGGTTGCAGTAGGTGTTATATCCCATTCTTCTAATTCTCAGTTGCATTGATGGAACTTGAAGATATTTTTCTTTGCTCCTGACTATCCTTGTTAGAAGTTGAAATGAAAGGCAATAGAGAAGGAAGAAAACAATGCTGAAAGAAAAAAAAAAAAAAAGACAAGAGAAATCTGAGGCCTAGTTTTAGGTATGAAATCAATCTAGAAATCAATTAGGCAAACTGCTGGCATTAAATTTCTAAAATTATTTCAGATGCCTATTTGAAAACTCTTCTTGTAGCAGATTTTAAAGATTTTTGCATTGAAGTATATAGTACAGTGAACATTAGAGTCCTTTATTAAGACTGCTTCTCATTTTGAATTACTGCCCTGTTGCCCAGTGCATTGAGTTCTGGAAAAATACCTAGTAAACTCCACAGCCTAATTGATGTTCTGTTTGGCAGTGTTGGAAGCTATAGATAGTCTAAGAATTGCTTCCAGTCCCACCAGTGGTATCCATGGAACTAGTAAGAAAGCATTTTTAGGCAATTTTTATCAGCTTCACTTGTTAGCTTTCTTGCTACTTTAAAAGAATGCTCAAACACTATTCTGAAACTTTAAAGAAAATGCAAAGAGAAGTTTAAATGTCTCTGTGGGCTATACAGCTGCCACTCTTTATATGAAGAATGACAGGCTTCACCAGAATGTCTGGCTCTTAAAGCAGGAGACCATGATGCTGAAACACATTAGAGCAATGTTATTTATATTCTGCCAAAAGCAATTATCTTGCAAGACTTATAAATATGTGTTAGCTTTTATGTGTGTGATAAACTCTACAGACTTCCACAGAGATCTGTAGGTCTACTCAGAGTGATATATTTAAATTTTTGCAGGACTGAAGCCCAAGTGTTTGCATAAAAAGATGTTTCTAGTTGCAGGCATATGCTGATTATTCAGTAGTGCGGCAGGAGTGTTTGGGATTGGTCTGCTATGATTAGGATTGTTAGTATGCCGAGCTAAAGAGTTTTATATTTAATGGTATTTGATAAGAGTTGTTTAAAGAAACCTGTCTGGATCCACTGGTATTTCTTTTCAGCAACAACTTCTAAGCTCCCAAGGGCTCTTATCTATCTAAGTACCCCTGTTTTTAATTTCTGTGAATCTTTTACTTTTTTTTCCCATGAAGATGTATTACTCCTTAAAAGCACCTTCAGTTAGCTACTTCAGGCCCTAAAACTGGCTTTGTTCTATGCTGTGTCTTTTCGTCACCCTGTGACAGAAAATGAGCTCCACTGTTTGAGAGGAAAGGCCTGTACTTTGGATCTTGGCTACCAAATAGAGCAGCTTTTCTGTTCACCCCACAGCTGTTGTTAATGTTTCATTCTGCAACTGCTAGAGGATGGGCAAGTAACCATCCTCATACAAGACAAAAATATAACTCCATTAGTCAGCTGGCGTGGGTTGTTGAAGCAAAAATGCAGGCAGTATTTTCTCCTGATGGAGAAAAATCCATCACATCCTATTAAAGTTGCCATTAGCTGACTATGGGGCAATGTACATTTCCTGAATTCATGATTGCCTGTTCTCCTTACTTTGATGGCTGTCTACTTTAAAACTTGTAATTTAGTCAAACTATTATAGGATCATGTTACCTCGCTGGGGTTAATTTTATTTGACATATAATCTGTCTGGGAAAAACTCTTAAGAAATAATGATGCTTGATGCTAACTGAACCTCAAATTTCTCAAATTATTTTTGTGTGAATTAGAGAACCTCATTCCTAAAGAGGTTCCATGAGATTTCTCAAATCTATATTACCCTATAGGACTTCTAAGATCTAGTATTTAAACTCTTTGCTGTTAAACACAGACTTTTAAATTTCTATCAAAGATGGCATTGCGGGGAGGAGGTGGTTGTGATTTTTTTTGTTGGGGTTGTTTGGGTTTTTATTTTTTACAGCTGTCTTCTGAAGGTTGAAAATGTGATAGGCTAGAGTCATCTCTGACATTCTCTTGCCAGTCGATATTCATTATAAATTTTAAGTGAGGGAAAGTTATAATCTTTCAACATTTTATACTAACGTTTGAACCCTTTAAGGTTTTTGGATGTTTAATCTTCATTAAGTGAAGTTATGACCTAAAGCAGAACCAAGAAAATAAAAAGGTGCCATCTTCTCCTAGCTGCTTATCAATGAAAAGAAAATTCTTTTTCTTTTGTATTGTGGAAGTGTGACTCTTCCGTCATATCTAGAGCAGTGTTTCAATAGAAGATGACTCCCTCTCTGAGGGAAATACATGTGTGGTCAGGCTGCTTCTTCGTTTGGCGCTTAGGGATTTTGTTAACATCCCTAATTTCTTTAATTGTTTATGTATTTATTTTTAATGTAATGTGGGCTGAGGGAAATGTACAATCTCTTAAATTGAGAGGGGTGAATATTTAACCTTAACATGAAGATTGAATGGTTTTTTTACTATAACACTTTTGGTATCAGTGTATCAAATGTCATAGATCATTGGTTGCAGGTTACAGGTGCATTAGCACCTATGAGTTAAAGGCAGACTATTGTGCAATTCCTATGCTGAGTGGCCCATGTCTATTTCCATGTTGTCTAGGATATTGATGAAGAAATGATGCAATGGAAAACTGTGGTTTAGTTTTGGTCCTTATTGCAGTAATGTTTCCACATAGGCAGATGCTGGATGTATCTCCAGCTCCTTGACAGTTCTTTGTCTGGTGGTTTTCGTATTTATTTAGGGCAGGTAATCGGCAGCAACTTCTGCTGCTTCAGTTTTGCTCCCTATTCCCTCTGGTAAAGCTGCTTCTTGTTGTTCTCAGTAAGCTGTCTATGTGGTATTAAAGAATTTAAGAACACAGCAGCGAGCAGAAAAGTTAAATAGGAAAATTAGATGACTGTTTTGTTATACAGATATAATGACTCTACTAGTTGAATTAAACTAAAAAGTAAAAATTACATGGCTCCAACTGAGGGAACTATTTTCTGTCAAGTTGCTTGTTGCATGCTCATGGATGTTGTATACCCTAAAACCTAGTGTAAAAATGTTGACAAAATTTTGTACTATTTTACACAAGAACTTGTTTGCTGGGCTAAAAGCTGCTGGAAAATGCAATTATTAATTTGTTAGATTGAAAATAAAATCTCTGTAAAAATAATTTTAACTTCCCAGAAAAGAACATGAGCAAGATCCTATTTCAGTGTATTTATCAGACAGTTCTAGTTTTACCAGAGTTAAACACAGGTTTCATGGATGTAAAGGCTGGGCCCTTTTGGGAATCCTATCAGCTCTTCAACTGAGAGTAGTGTAATATCTCCTCAGGTGCTGTGTCTTGGAGTGGTTTTCCTATTTGGTGTTCAATAAAACTTCAATGCTTTCCCTTCATGGAAGGAAAATCCATCTTCACTATGTTTCTGAGTGGCCTGGTTTTGTCTGGCAGCTTCCAGGCAGCCGTGGAGGTTTCAGATTCTAACCTTTTTCTCTAGTCTCACTCTCCAGCAGTGGGCTTATCCTCTGCATGCATTGCTCATCAAACAGGCACTGTTTTTTCTTCAATGCAGTAATTTTCTTTATGTCAAAGCCTTCCTGCATGCTAAACAAGACATCCGAGTCTTTGGTTTTTCTCCGGACCACTTGAAGTTACATGTAGGCAGCTAGATAGAAGCTGGAGCATGCTTCTGTGAGTATGGACAGGGCTGCTCTTACCCCTGAAGTAACATTTTTTGTACTTCCTAGTTGCTACATTAGGCACAGATGTAGGAACTGGTCTCTGTGAACATGGGCGTGTGGACACTGGTATCTGTAGGCTCTTGCTCTTACCTGCTTCTGTTCAGATTGGCTTGGTGGGAAGCTTGTTTTGCCTCTTAGGAATTGAGAGAGATTGCCATATGGTCTGGTATAGTTCATGTACACAACTGTGATCCAGTAGAGGAAAGGCAAACTCCCAACCCCCATACTGCTGTTTCAGAAAGGAACAGACAGGAGGAAGTAGGAGTGAGAACAGATTTCTGGATAGATTGGTAGGCAGTGGGGTGAATTCTTAGCACTTCCCACCAGAAGTCTATTCTAATAAGCGTCGGGTTTAACTGTGTGTATGCTGCTAAGGAAGCTGGAATATGAGTATGAAGAGTAAATGCATAAATAGACTTAAGGGGATAATTTCAATTTAAAATCATAAAACTGTTTATTTCATATCTGAAACAAGGCATTTGTGCTCTCAGCCTCTAGCTGGGTGAAGTTAATCATACCTTGATTTTTTTTGTTTTTAACTTCCATTTTTTTCAAACTCTACATTCAACTGAATGTATGCACTACTGGCTTTATCTAGAAAACACTGCTGTATTCTCACTGAATGAGACTTTCCTAGGGTTCACACATAGGAATTACATGTATAAATAGATCAAAAGTGATTGAAATATACCAAATGCAACAGATTTTTTTTTCTTGGTTTCTGGGTCCCTTAAAGCAAAGGGGTAATGTTATTTGTTCCCAGAGCGTACAGGAGGAGCAAATGGATTTTTATGTTAGACAAATGGCTAGGATATTGGTCATAGTTTCAGTCTGATTTAAATCTTTACTGTTTTACTGAGTTAAAGTAGTAAACAGGTAGTCTATTTTGAATTAAAAATTTTGTGTAGGCTATAGAGCAACTTCTATGGCTTTCCTGTGGATAAAAAAAAATATTTTATACATACATGTGTCCCCCAAGATGAATATTTTAGATAAGTCTTTAAAAACCTATGTAAACCTGCATTTCTAATGATGAAGTATAGTTTTGAGCTGCTGATGAAAGGCATTGTTGACATTCACAGCCTTGGCTGCCTAGACATAAGGGCCACATGACTGAAGGTAAGTTGGGGCACTGATCCATCAGAACAATCTTTTTGGGAGGATGGGTTTTCTGTTTTGGTTGCACAAGTAGTTCTCTTTACAGTTGCATACTGATTTAAGTTAACACAAAGGAGGTAGGAGAATTTTTTGTACCACAAGACTGGAGAAGAAAGGGGTAGAAATTCAGGCTGGATTTAGGTGCAGAGGTTTAGCTGCTTTCCCATTATACCATAAAAGCAAGTAATTTTTGCTGCAGACCTACAGATGCTGAATCACTGATAGAGCTCTACATTTATGGCTGCTCAGACATTTCTCTCCTATGAATAACATCTTGCAATTAATAAGGAATTGAAAAAATGAGAGATCTACGTAGCATTTATGTGCTATGCATAGTACAGTGTACTCCTGTCACATAGCTGTTCAATGGAGCATCAACCTTTAATTTGTCTCCTGGAGATGCCTGTCTGTGTCAAAATGCTTACATGAGTGCAATCTTTTCTTTTGAGTGCCAGTTTACTGGAACCCAATGTTAAAGTTTCGAATCCATGGATTTTGTATTATTTCCTTGCATTCTTAACAAATGCTGAATAACTTTATATAAATAATGATCCTTATTAAAGGATGAATAGCTGCAAAACTTGTAGAGTTTTCATGTTCGGGGCTTTTTTTTTTTCCTTCTTCCTCTTTTGTAGAGAGGAGATTTGTATTTCCTCTCCCTTATGTGCTTGGCATAATAATGCAGGAGCACGAGCAAGGGGGAAGAAAAACGGTCACAAGCAGCAGTGGTTCATGATGCCAGTAGTACTGTTGGAAAATGTGTTTTACCAATAAATTGACTAATCTCAATTTAAAGTATCTCCTTAATAAGTAGTTAGCAGCATGGTCACTTCATCAGTTTTTGTTTTTCTTTATTGTGAATGAATGTTCTGTAGCAGAAGAGGTTTAGTTGCCAAGTGATTTTTTTCTAGGTTGTTTTTAAAGGCTACTTTTCTATTGTAAAACCTTTTCTGGGTGATATTTCCTTGAGTATTGATGACTATGCATCAGTGAAGATGAGGTGATGAATCACTTCAGGCAAATCACATTTGTTTGCTGTATATTAAACTTCTTCCAAACAGAGGCTGCTGTAATTCCTTTCCAGTGAAAAGATCCAGACTGAGTACTCCTAACCTTTCCTGAGACTTATGGTAGCTTGTGTTCAGACTTCTAAATTCATACAGTATGATTACTATCTTTAGTGCTGATTTATTGTAAAATTATTGGTTTATTAGTATAAAAGTTTGGCCATATATGCTGTATCAATGTTTTAATGTGCAGAAAGGTAGTACTCATTTCTTTTATATCTACACTGAAAATATTAGATTTTGCATGGATTAATGATACACAGATATAAAGCTACATGCAGGTTATATATGCTTATAATTGATCCTCTTCTTGTGATGTATTTTCAATTGTATTTCTTGAAAATTGTTGTTTCTCTCACTACATTAAGGAATTAACTTTTTAGTGTTCAGAATACCTATTTTCTGTGCTAGCAGAGTTTAATCTCTTTGCACCTTCTGGAATTAAGGATGCTTTCCTTTTGCGTATTCAGTCATTACATAAAGGAAATTATTAGCTTTGTTAGCATGTAAACTGGGCTTAACTAACACAAGGAGGGCCAAAACCTCTCACAGTAAGAATTCAGAGAAAGAAAATATATGTTCCTTGGGAGGAAGAACATTTTTTTTCATTACTTTTTTTATATGTTTGGTCCTCATAATTCCTCACATATGAAGCCGAAAAACTTAATTAGATAATTAGATTTTCTCTTTATGTTTGTACTGCAGAAAAAGGTTAAATGTGCCAAACGTTGTGACTTAAATCCTGGGTGTACATATTGTTAGTTGTGTCCTAATCTCAAAATACATATGTAATGTAGATAAGCAGGCAAGCTCCAACTGGGGTGTAATTTACTGATCAAGGTTAGATAATTGTTCTGGATTGAAGTTGCTCTTTTTTCTGGATTATTCTTGATTTGCATCAGCTTTCCCAATCTTGATCACTGCAAAGCTGCAGAAGCAGTGGAGAAAGTGCATGTAGAAATAAATGATCAGGGAAAGAGAAGGATGGAGAGTGCTTCTGGCAGCAGTGCCAGATCACATTACTTTAAAGTGCTTAGAACAATAATTGTAGTGTAGGTATGCAAGTTGCCTTGGATTTATTAGCAGGAGATAGTGTAGAACTGTCAGTAGCTTTGTGTTCTCTCACAAGTCTCTGTTAAAGAACCTCCTGAGATTGTGCTGCAGAGAGGAGTTTCAGGAAAGATTAAAAGAAATCTGATTGCTCTGCATTTTCAGCTGTCTCTGCTTACTCATTGGAAATGCTTCCTAAAACCAGTCTTTCCACTTCTTCATGATGCTTACCAGTTTTCCACCTGTTAAAACTGTTAATGTGGTATAGATTTTGATACAATAACTTGTATTTGCTGGAAATTATTTAATGAATATACAATTTTAAATGAAAAATTTCTATCTTACTCTGGATTTTTTAATTGAAACCGATCTAACCAATTTTTTCCTAACTTAATTTTGGCTGTAAGATTTTATACTACACTTTTAATCCAGGAAAAAAAAATGTATTATAGAAACCAATAGCATAACAATTGCATGTCAAACAATGATGTGCATTGTGATTATGCTTGTCATTGATGAAGGGCACCTAGTTTTTCCTCATGTGTCTGCTTCTTGGTTGAGAAAAGGAGATACTGTTTCCTTTCTCTTTCCTACTTCTTCTGCATCCCTTATTTAAATTTTTTCTCCTTTTTTTAGCTCCTTCTTCAGCTAAAATAACACTTAGGCAATTGTAATTTTTTTTTTTTGTGCTTTCTAAAGAAACAACTGTATCAGCTGGTTTTTGTTTGCTTTTTTGTCATCTTTTCTTTTTTTTTTATGTAGACTAGGCAATATTAGGTTTTTACTCTTTTAGTCTTGTGTGAAAATGCCTCATAAAGATGGTTATATTGAGTTCTCGGCACACAACACTTCCCAGTCAACACAGGGGTGAAGAAAACAAGGATGAGCTACAAGGATTTAGCTACCTAATGGTATCTAAAAGTGCAATGACAGTTTTAAAATTCTTCTACTCAAATAATCGCTTCTCTCTCTAAATATTACTATTTCTAAGAACTTACTGCCTAAAAAAGTCTTTTATCCATTCCTCCCAATATTATTGAACTTATAGGCAAATGAATCTGTCTAGGAATTGCTGCATGACTAGAGAAGATTCTTTCTTCTCTTCCAACTCAGTTTAATTTCTTGATATTTGAGCAACCAAATTTAAGAAGCAGAGCCCTCAAAACCACTATTTTACATCCTGTATGTAAAGCTCATATGTGATAAATGCATTCCTAATGTTGGGTTTTGAGCAAAATGTACAGAATTCTGTCAGATGAACATGTGTGATGCAGCTGATACTTGAGGCTTAAATTCCTAAACAGGGAACATTTTTGCTCAAAATTTAGAGATTGTTAACACTACCAAAGCAGTAACTTGTAATATGCTGTTGGTATTTTGACTTTGCCTTTCAGCATGCATAATAAAATGCTGATTGCTTGTCTTCAACTAATAAAACAGTTAATGACTTCTCTTGCCTTATTTGAATTACTTGGACAGTATCCTCACAGATAAAAGGACTCAAAATTCATTGTTATTTATAATAAAGAAAAATTATTTGTAATCCTCACTGTTTTGATAGTAGACTCTGTCCTTAGAGTATAAATATATATGGTCCTTCTGTTGCTGCAGTAAGAGCAAAGATCTGTAACAAAACACATGGGTACTAACAAAAGAGCCAAATTGAAATCCTTGAGTTTGATCTTCTCCATCTACACCTATTTGTCTGTTCTACCAGTTTAATTTCTCCTTAGTTTTATTGAATATATAATGTGTTCTGTCTCTCCAAGCAGAGATATTTAATTTTCTGGTTGTATTTCTTCAATTATGCAGCCATGATTAATTTCCAGTACTGTTAAATACGAAGACAAATATTTTTGGAATGGCTTCATGTGCATCTCATTAATTTAAAAAGGTTTTTTTAGTTTTGTACTTTAGCCTATATTTTATAAGCTATTACACTTTATTTTATATAATAAAAGGGGCAAATGCCACTTAAATTTTTTTTACAGTGGCTAGCAATCAGCTTTGTCTAGTAAAGCTGTGCAACATTGATGCCAGAGCTGCACCAAAAAAGAAAAAAAAAAATCTGCTTAACTGTTCCTGTGTGACCTTTATGTCTCATAGATTGACTACAGCTGAAGGGCTGTTGTTTCACTCCTTGCTTGGATTCTACTGTCTAAAAACTGGTTTGAGCTTGCATTGCACTATGTTGTACTTGCTTTCTTGGTACTCTAATCATATATTTTGTGCAGTTTGACTTAGCTGTCTCTATCACCTTTTTCAGAATTTCCTCCTTAGGTGAAGTTCCACCCTAAACCATAATTTATCATAGAATGATTTGTATTCACAGGGAGCCCAGAGGTTGTCTAGGGGAAGATTTGGGCAGGGGCATCTTCCACTCTACCAGGTTGCTCAAAGCCCCATCCAAAATACCCTGGAACATTTCCAAAAATGGAACATTCATCACTTTTGTGGCAAACCTGTTCCAGTGCTTCACCACACTCACAGTAAAGAACTTCTCTTTAATATCTAAGCCTATCCTTCATCAGTTTAAGGCCATTACCCTTCTAATGGTATTAATGGTTTTAAAAGTCCAAAAAGGAAACAAGGAGATGTGATTATAACACTAAATTATCTCATTATCTCATCATCTCTGTTGTAACCCTTTGTTTAGGGTTGTGCTGTTGCCAAAACAAGAAAAATATATCTGGTGGATCCCTTTTAAGTTGCTGAATAGACAGAGATTTAGTGATTATTGTAGGAGTTCTCATGACTATCATTTATAAAGTGTGAATTTGTTCTTATTTTGGTTTATTACATATTTGGCGAGGAAGGGGAATGCACAGTGCTTCCTTATTCTTTCTCTGTACTGTTGCTTACAAGTTTCTAAATTTTTCTTCTGGAAAAGCAGCAAATAATGGAGCTTAAATAATCTTCATTTTGAACTCAGAGGCCTTGCAGTGCCTTATTATTGCTTGTCTCTGTGTTATGTTCATACTCGACCCATGTATTCATTACGTGCAGCTTTTTGTAGAAACTTGTGAAGAATAATACTTTAGCAGTAGTTGGAATGGGGAATGTAGTAAAACCAGGCTTAGTTACACTTTTTTTGTGGTGTGCTGTTAAAATTCCTATATTCTGACCTTAGGGCCTGTGGGTCACCTATTTCTATGCTCAGACTGCTGGCTAGGCAGCTAATTATTACTGAGATTATCAAACATAATAATACAATTATATAATAGCTATGTAAGTTATTTTATTCATGCTGATGTATGACAACTATAAAGGGCATACTGCTGAAACATTTTGTATAATCTTATTACTGTTTTGTTTTTTCTGGTTTGATGGACTATTATAATAGAAGGATTTGCATTTGTTTTTCACTTGTTCATTTCCGTTTACTTTCTGTCTCTGAAATATTCATGGTTTGTTAAAACTACAGAAAAGACTGGTTCAAGCCATGAAATGTGGTGCTGTGTAGCAAGGGAATGGTAACTTCTTTTTTTGGTCAGTGAACTTTTTAAAAAAGTTCTGTAAGTTCACTAGCTTCTTAAGGCTCATTTGGACTTTTTTTTTTTTACTTTGGCTTTGGTGGTGTTAAGCATTTTGCAGTTTGGCTTATAGTCTTTCTATTTTGTTATTGCAGACGTTAATGATTTGTCCATTTGTGTATGTTCAAAATGTCGTTTTGGATGTTTACTGTTCTTTTATTATGTTAAGAGGAGAAATTTAGCATTAGGGATTTTCTTAAAATATAATTTACTTTGCAAGATCCCTTTCATATGGTGTGGTTAAAGTCCTTGAAAAGCCATGTCATTGTAAATGTTAAGACAAGCTTTAGATTTAACAGTATCAATGAATGATGCTACAGTTGCAATTCACATGGGTTTAAACACACGAATGTTTCTTGTATATAATATTCATTAGCAATCTCACAGCTCAGCAAGGCTGTTTGAGTATTTTTATAAGTGTGGATATCTTTATTTGGTTCCAGGTTCTGTTCCTTTTCTGTGTAGGCTGAGTGGGAAATGCATGCCAGAAATGACCTGTACTTTTTAGAAATTTCTTCTAGAAATTGTGATAAGAATAAAATTTAGATTTTGTGCTTGCCTATCTAATATCAAGTGTTATTTTAGGTGAGTAAGCTCAGTAGGTCTGATTCTTTTTTCTTCCATAATGCATTGCCAAAAGTTCAAGAGTATGTAGCAGCTCACCCCCTAAGCTCTGTATACCAACAGGCAACTCTAAGCTTCACTGGATTATGCTCATTACAGACACTCTCTGGCCCATAGGGTCTGTAGTCCAAGATGACCTAACAGAAATTCAGGCAGAGTAAATACAAAAAATCTCTGATGATTCTGACCTGTTTGAGAAAGTATAACGGCTTTGTCCTTTATTTTTGCTATATAAGTTCTTAGGTGGAGGAAAATAATAGCTATCTGAGCATTCGTGGAGTACTATTCCTAAATACAACAAGCAGTGGAATAAAAAGTACACAGGTGCTTGTTTGAAAATAATATACATAGTACAGTCTGTTGTACCTTAGGGAAGCTAAAATTGTTTATAAGGAATGTGTTAGTTACCTTCATCTTATTTTAGTGGTCTAGTACTTTATCACAAAATGGCTTGTTGATTAATGTATTCACATCTGTTAACAGGGTTTCCAGTCCTGAAATCCATAACCTCAGTGGCTAGATGACCAGCTTTGACAATGAGAGTGATCTAATTGCACTTGCATAATTTATACTTGGACTTTGTGAGCATATAAGACTGGAGGACAGTGGCTGTGAGAGAAGAGAGAATTCTGACCTGCTCAGATACAAATATTACCTAAAATCTTCCCATAAATTCTTGTCCCAAATTGTAGTAGTGCCAGGAAAATGAAAAGTGCAACTGAATCTGCAAGCTTCACTTAAAAAATTCTAGACTGGATGGTGTTGTCTGATGAAATTTACTGGAAGTGTCAAGTTGTCTTAGTTTCAGTGGAATCTGCCTTAGGCTGCAGACTTGTTTGCTAAGGAGCTCAAGAAAATGAAAAGCTTGTGTTCCATCATTTTTTTAGATGTTTCTTTGTTTTTGCAAGGTTGGGAAGAAATGGTAACTTTTCTCACAAAAAGCACCCAAACTAAACCTCTTTCTCTTGTTTCATTTCTGGGCTCTTCCATCTTTCTTTACATGTTTCCATGGTAAGCAAATCAGGATTAATACATGGCATCAGTACCCAATAGCTTGGTAAGAAACAAGTAATGATTTCACAGAATTAAAAGAGAGTACAGACAGTTCTGTGCTATAAATGGAATGAAGAGATTCCTGTGGATCTTCAGAAATTCTGAGGTAAGGAAGAAGCAAAAGCTATGAGAATATATGCAGAGAAGGGAAGACAGGCTGGAATAGAGAGTGGATATTTCTGTAGTTAAGGCTGCCAGCATTTAAAAATGAGGGAAATTTAGGGTTTTCTGGAAGAAAACCCATTAAACTTGAGGGTGCATGAGTACCAGGATCTGACCACTCAAATTATGTTACCCATCTGCCTAAAACTGGATGGAATTTAATCCAGAAGTCCTTGGTACCAGCAGTCCTCTGTTGGGAACAGGGAGCTGTGGAAGTGGTCAAAAAGCATCTTCCATGTCCAGCTTATTTCATAAACTACTACAAAGGGGAATTACATATTACATGCTACATATTTAGTTCTGCTACATGTCCAAAACCTGTAGAGCCATCTTTGAATGCTACCTTGATTCTTTTTCATTTTTGTGGGGAAGGTGGAAAGAAAAATAAGTTTGTTTGGGTTTTTTATTTGATTGTGCATTTTAT
The DNA here is from genome assembly GCA_013397555.1 of Urocynchramus pylzowi. Taxonomy (NCBI): domain Eukaryota; kingdom Metazoa; phylum Chordata; class Aves; order Passeriformes; family Fringillidae; genus Urocynchramus; species Urocynchramus pylzowi. Next base: position 785,386 of record VZRH01006718.1, on the reverse strand, counting down.
ATTAGATGCCATTTTCTAAGTAATATGCCTTGACCAGATGGTGTTACAGAACTCTTTCTATTATGAAAACTTAGGCCTTCAGAAAGCAATTTCTTTAAAAGGGGTAGAATCCAAGTATGTGTTGTGATCTTTAGTGTGATAAAATATTATTTCATTTAACCAACCCTCATGGGTGACATACAGAAGTAATAGAAACTAGCTACAATTATCAAAGAAGAGAAAATGCTGGGGAACAGGGCTAAAATGTTTTTCATACAAATATCAAATACATACTTTACATGTAATTTTGGTGGGTTTCAAATCTTAACAGCTTCTCCATTCTTCATACGTTCTTGTGCTTTGCAAAAGGGCTTACAGCTGAAGCCGTTCTTCCTTGCAGCATTGATGACTTTACTTGGACATAAATCTTAAATTGTCTGTATTCAAATAGGAACACTGTAACCCCATTCCTACTTTAAAATTTTTCTTTAATTATCCTATATTATGTCCAAGAGAACACTTCATGAGAGCAATATAGTATTTTGACACTTGTTCATTTTTGTCTCATTTTCCCTTTTGAATTATAGGTGCGCTGTTAAACAGCTTGTTTTATGAGCCTCTTCTACTAAATAATAATTGTAATCATGTATTTTTGGCTCTTTCAGGATACCAGTTATCCCTTCCTTACATAATACTGTTTCCCACATAGCCTTTTCCTTTTGCCATTTTGAGCTCAAGCTATTTTGCTTGGTAGCTCAGGTTCTGTAAATAGATTTTCTTCTTGTTGTTTTGTTTTGTTTTATTGGTTTTGGGGGGTTTGTTATTTGAGCAGAAATGATCCATTCAGGTTTTTTTGACAAAATCCAAAGCTCTTCAGTAAATCAGTGTGGTTACCAATATCCTAAATGTAACAGAATTTGTCTGTAGTTCCTTCTAGAAATCCATGTCTTTCCTTGCTAAACTGCTCACAGAAATAAACTTCCTAGGCATAGTAGCCATGCACATTTGCTGTTTTTTGTAAGGAATACCTCTGGCCTCTTTTTAAAGGAGAAAATCTGACAAGTCTTGCATTCTACCAGCGTAAGAATTTGGTGTATATTCTGATTTGTTGATATAATTTTGAGAGGAGAAGGGTAACAGACATGTTAAGCAAAGGCTCATTTAGTAGCTGTTATTGTGGCAATATTCTCTTCATTAAAAAATAAGAACATATGCTGTCATACATTTTCTTGATGTAAATTATGTCTTCTTTAGCACTTGTGCTACTTTTGCATCTCCTTCTGTTTTAGGTAAGTCATTAATATTTTGTGGCAATGGCACTCATTCTCTAAACCTTTAGTAAGGAAGGGTTTATAACATCGGCAATGTACAGATAAGGTCATCTGGTATTGGTGACATTATTTTTCTTTCTATATTGAGTCAATAATCAAAAAATGCTATCTGTAAGTAAAACAGACTTTAGCTTAGTGGTCTGACAGTACCTTTTGGTACGTGGCCATGCATGTACTCATGAGCACTTCTCTAGCTGGGAATCGTGAAGTCTTCTGCTAAGCTGTTTGGATAATAAGAGCCATAAGAAGCCAAGTGTGGTTCATGTATGCTCTTTTGGTAAGGCTGCAAACACAAAAATATATTGCACCAGAAGTTGGAGGGAGTAAAGTATGTGTGTAAAGTGCCAGTCAAAGGTAAAGAGCCTTGATCCATGGCCATTTCACATTTGGAGACCAGCCTGGAGCTGTGACGTGGGTGCCAGCAAAGATAGTGTAATTTCATAGCAGAGTGTGTCATGATTTTTCAGAATGCCTTTTTTTTCCCCTTAGCCTTGTCAGAAGTGCTGAAATAGCAGTTTGCACAGTGACAACTCTTGCTTCTAAGTATCATGAATTCTTCTAAATTACCCCATATATTTATGGATTATATTTATGAAGTTGTATTTTATTGAAATTGCTATCCTTTGAAATATGGTATTAAAGAAAGAATAATTGAGATTGGAGGGCATCTCTGGTTGTCATCTTCCCTGCTGCTCAAGGAAGGGTCACTTAAATCAGCTTACCCAGGACTGTGTCCAGACAGATTTTGGAACTCTCCAAGGATGGCTTGAAGGAGGCTCCACAGTTTCTCTGGATAACCTGTGTCAGTACTCAGGTACCCTCAGGGTGAAGAAGTGGTTGCTGATGTTCAAATGGAACTGCCTGTGTTTCAGTTTGTGGCCGTTCTCTCTGGTGCTCTCACTGGGCACCACTGAGAGGAGCCCCTGTCTGTCCTCTTTGCACCCTCACATGAGCTATTTGTGTACACTAAGAAAATACCCACGAGTCTTTTCTCCTTGTGCCTAAGCACTCCCAGCTCTCTCATAAGGTCTCAGCCTTCCCTCATATGATGGATGCTTCAGTCTCTTAAACATTTTTGTTGTACTCTGCTGGACCCACTCCAGGAGTTCCATGTTTCTTGTGTACTGGAAAGCCCAACACTGGACAAAGCTCTCCAGATGTGGCCTCAGTAGGGCTGAGTAGAGACAGATGATCAGCCTCTGTGACCTGCTGGTCAAATTGTTGGCCCCCTTTGTCCCCATGGGCATGTTTTTGGCTTGTGTTAAGCTTGGTGTCCGTATGAAACTCAAGGTCATTTTCTTCAAATCTGCTTTCCAGCTTTGAAAGAAATTATAATTCTAAATGTTTTTACCAAAGCTGAAAGAGTCAGTTTCTCTTACGGTTCAGTTTATAATTCCACTTGCAGATTCAGGTTTCTTGATGGTAATGTAGCTGTATAGTACTAAAAAAAAAACAATTTGCAATTACAATACAATTGCTTTAAGCAACATTTCTGAAATCACTTTTGGTTTTCAGTCCTATATTAAAATAGAAATGTGCAAAATGCAGTACAAGGAGAAGAATGGCAATGTTTAATGTGAATTAGGAGAGAGAAGATTTGCGTACTGTTGAAACTAGGTTAAAATATATGTAAAGCAACAAGATGGCTGCTTCCCCACTATCCCAAACATCTCTTCCCCATTTTCTCTGGGAAGAGTATTTGGCAGAAAATTCTAAATATTCATTCTCTTTTGCTTGGCTAATGGAATAAAGGACAAATGCAATAACATGTTATCTTTATTGTCTTGATACTAAGTGGAAGAAATACCCCAAATTATCAAAGCAGTTTATTTTTCACAAAAAAAGAAAAAAAAAAAGGTGATTAAATTGCAATTGTGGTCCTTCCCCAGCCACCAAAAGCAGGTTTGTTCCTTAGTTGTTGAGCTGAAGTTCCCAGCCTGTCTTGGCCAGTGATGTGCCTCCTGCCCTTGCACAACAGTTTGGTCATCCAGCTTATAAATGAGTTTGGGCCCAAGAGCATCACAGTGATAGAAACACACAAGGACTGTAGGTCATATCTTTCCTGTCCGTTTATGGTTTGTAACCTTTTGATTTTGCCCCTAATGCTTTCTTAGGCTGTTTAATTCACCCCACTTCAGATTTTGATTTTGGTATAAAAATAATTTTCATTTGATTATATTTTTAGAATGAAACTTCACACAACATATTTATTATGCTATCTTTAAATTGCTTTGTTTCAGGTTTACTAGGTATAGCACCCAGACACATGCTGTACTCCTCAGTAAGTCTTCACTGCTAGAGGGAAAAAACAGTGTAGATAACTATTTTTTTCTCTTTCTCCTTTATTCCAATTTATAATTCCCTTTAATCACATTAGAATACCATACTCTTATCTCCTACCTAAGGCACTCAGTTGTTAGAGAGATCTGTTTCCTTACTTATTAAAAAGTAAGGAAATCTTTTATTAAAAAGTAAAAGATCTTAGATTTCAGTGTCATTGTCCCCAGTCTTACTGATCTTCAGTACTGGCTTTAAGAAAGCAGCCTGCTCCTTTGTCCAGAGTACCATTTCCTTTAAACCTTGCTCTGCTTCAAGAATTTCCAGTGGCCACAACCAAAACCAGGGAGTCCCAGGAAAGCTTGGCTTCAGCACAGTAGCTTTGGACCTTCTGTTGCAGTGCAACCTTCATGCTCCATTTCACACTCTTGTGGTAGCTCTGGCAAAAGGCTTTGTTAAGAGCAATGCTCAACTGATCGCCCTGTGTGTTTGGCTTTTCTTTTGTTCGGGTATTCCTGATAGAGCTGCTAAACATGCAAGAGTAGGTAAAAACCTTAGGCTGTGTCAGGAAAACACTAGAGCCTTGTCTGCCCTTTTTCCCACTGCTAAGGTATGCCAGCAGTTTAACAATTTGTTCTAAAGTTCCCAAGAGTAGATGGGGCTATAATGCTAGCAGATAGAAGATTGCCAAGTGCTTTCATAGTGCCAGAAGTGTGACAGGCAGATCCTGTTTTGTTTGCAGAGGATTTTGGAAATGGGAATAATTTATAGGTCCTGCCACTGCATTCCGGTTAATTGCAAACCAGCTTGTGTTGTTGCTAAAAATAGCTATTGTTACCAATTGTGAGTTCCATTCAAATATAAAAAAATATTTAAAAGCAACCACAAACAGAAACATAAAACTAAAAATCTCTTTGTAGACTTAGGCATTTTTACAAGTACAGAATTTGATTATATGGAAAAACTGGTTTGTTTCAATTTAAAAGATTGTTCATTGAATATTACCTTTTGGGGTTTTTTATTTTGCACTAATGCAGTGGATTTGATAGTAGTTTCTAAAATATTCTAAAGGATAAATATTTAAAACATTCATTTGGAATATATGAAAAGCAAATCATAAAGTTGTTAACTGGACCAGACTAAGCATCTCAGAATAGGAATGGGGGGAAAACCCCAACACTGACAGAGAACTCTATTGAATTGATGCAGCTTAAACCTCTGTCTTTGTTTCTTATTAGCAGTTCTTGGAAAGAAAATGTATGTGGAGTGTGAACTTCCATTTTAAGAAAAAATTAACGTTGTAGGTTTTTCTCATATAGCCTAAAGGAAATTCTCTTTAACTGAATTCTTGCTGCAGTCAGTTGATATACAAATAAAAGCTCTAATATTCAACCAAATAACCAAATTTATAAAGTGAAAAACTTAAAAGCTAAATTTGTGGTTCATTTAAATTGAGAATAGCAAAGGCAGTTTTTAGGCTTAGCCAGTCGTTGCATCCTATTTTTTACTGGTTTACAGCAGAGTCCTGGTGTCCTCAGTTTCTCTCAGAAGAGGCTCTTCTGAGAGGAATGAGTTGAAAGACTACCTATGTATGAGGTGCACAACTAGAGTCTGACCTTAGCTCTGAGTGAAACACAGTGGTAGAGACCAGGGAATGAATGATTCAGCTTTCAGTAATATTACTCAGCATCGAGATGTAGCCAGTTGTGTTAGCAGATACTAGAATCGTGATAGATGCATACATGAAGGGTTGGATTTTTCTTTATTATATTTGTCTGCTGTGTTTGAGTACTTAACTAACAGATGTTGGTAAAGAAATGGTAAGCAACATTGACAGAAGCATAATTTTAACTATGAGATTTAGAGAGAGGAGGGGGCTTTGCTCAGAGGCAGCAAACTAAATACAGCTGCCTATAAGCTAAAAATTTATAGTCTTGTAAAATTTCCCATTTTGCAAACCATTATGTACTTAGGCTTTACATGCTTGCAGCAAAATTCTTATATATGTGTGTGTTTGTTAGTATATATATATATACACACACAAGTGAATCATATTTATGAATCATACATGTGAGAATGTAATATATTAATTATGCAAAAAATCCTACCTTTGTTATTTTTGGGATTTTCGAGGGGGTGTTGGAAATAAAGCAGTGATCTTTTAAGAGTGCAACAGCTTCATGAATAGTTTTATCTCAAATATAGAAGGAACAACTTCGATCTCTTCTAATATTCCTTCTTCAGCCCTTAAATTTGACATCACTGGTGCTAAGTGGCATAAATACTTAAACCCCCAATCAGAAATATGTTTCAAAAAGATAACACCTTATTTTAAGGCGTTGAAATGTTCAGTCATCAACTGCTGCATTCATCCAGTAAATTGTACTTCCAATGCAGCATCTTATAACATCCTTGGCAAACCATGGGGTTTTTCAAGTGACATAGTGGCAAATTCATAATCAAAACTAAAAGTTTTCATTTAATTTAAAAGAAAAAACTAGGAGCAGAGAGAGAAGGAAATGACCAAAGCCTCTTTTTCCAGTACTCTGGAGTTTGGCTTTTAAGTAATGACATGGTAATAATTTGTTTATTTTATAAGAATACTAAATGAAGGAAAAATACGTTAGATTGTGAAATTAAAGTAATTTTATGCACAGTGCAAATACAGGAGAGAAGTGGCAAGTAGACACTGCAAATACAGATTTTGAGTAGTTGTAACTGGTTCAGTTTTCAAACCCCACAGTGTGTGTCCGGACCTACCCTTGCAAAGAACGAGTTACATGCATGGGGAGGAGGGATGGATAAAGAGAAGCAGGGTTTCTGGCTAGAAGCCTGTTCTTGTTTAGATTTCAGTGACAGAAGGCCTGACCTCTTTCTGTTTTCTTGTTCTCTTTTCTGTGCAATATCATGACTGGCTTCATGATTAGTCTAAAATAAATCAGGAGTTGATTTGTATTCTCTTTCTGGCCCTCTAGTTCGATCATTGAGTGTAAAGTTTTTGGAAGAATATGAGTTTTGATTTGGCAACTACGTTCTCTGGTTAAGCCTCTTTACAAAAGATCATGACCTCTGGGTTGTCCTAATGAAGGCACAAAAATACAGAGGAACATTTTTTAGAGGGTAGTCTTAAATTGTTTTCTTCTAGGTGATGTTTGTAGAAAGACAGTGCTAATTATTGTGATCTTGGTTGTGGGTTTGTTGGTTTTGTTTTTTGCTAGACTTAGGTTGTTTATGGAAAACTAATTTCTTCTTTTGCTTCTCTTTCAGTAATAGTTATGCACGAGTGCGAGCTGTGGTGATGACCCGGGATGACTCAAGTGGTGGATGGTTACCACTTGGAGGGGGTGGACTAAGTTGTGTCACAGTCTTCAAAGTCATTCCCCAGGAAGAGAATAGCTGTGCTGATTTTCTTATCCATGGAGAACGACTCAGGGATAAAACGGTAACAATTTTTATCTATTTAATGATGTTATTAAATCTACATGGGACATAGGTATAGATGCTTGCTTATTATTGCCTATAGACTACAAAGTAAAATTATAGTCTCAGTCTAATGCTGCTGCTGAACTTCTCTATATCAATGATTGTGTACCAGAAAAGCCAGTTATTTGTTTTTAATTCTGCTTTTTTATAATCAAGTGCATTGATTTTTTTAGGAACTCTCCATCCATTTTGGGAAAAATTTTGCTATTAATTTTTCTTCCAATGAGAGCTTAGAGTTAAATCTTGTTTCTATACTAGTGATAATGCATTTAGGAGGAGTGTTGGAAATGAGAATTTTATTAAGAACATGAAACCAGGTGGAATTGCTCAGTAGTGACTTGGTTAGCTGTGGAATATGGCTATGACAATAAGAAGCCATTTTACATGAGAACAACTTTGTATTGAAAGACAGCATGAAGCTGACAGGTCCAAGAATTGACTTGGTTTGATGAATACATAGACAGTATTTATTCATCAGCTACCTTACATAAAATACCAGTAATAAACATCTCTTAAGAAGCAGCATGAAAATCAGCCTCACAAAAGGAAAACTGGTGCAGGTTTTCAGCCATTTCTACATGCAAACCTAAGGAAGACAAAATGCTTACTAGGGATTGCTTGGTTACTTGTATGGCAAACAGGTTCCTGAATGGGGCTGTGTTTTACTGCAGAAACAAAGAGAAGTAGAGAAGGCACAAAAGCTCCACCTTAATGACTTTTTTCAAGAATTTATTCTTTTCTGCAAATGAACGTTGACTCCTCTATAAGCTTAAAAGATAGAATTTCTTCTTATACTGTACTGCTGACCCTTCCTCAAGCACACCAGTTTCTCCCCTGAGGGAGGACTGCTGAGCTGTCTGCCTTGACTGTGACTATTGTAGGAAGAGAGCATATAAATAGAAATTCTGCTGACTCAGTTGTTTCAGTGGGGCGGAGCGCTATTAGCAGAGTACCCTGTGTTCCTGCACAGCTACGTGCACCTGCAGTTCCTTCCTCACTTTGCAGTAGTTCCCTTTAGAACTTTTTTTAGCCTTGTTGAGGCTCTTCTTGAGAAGCTTAATTATTTTTAGAGATACTTGATAGTTTATTCTTAATACCTGGAATATTCACAGCCTGCTTAAGAATAATAAAATGCTCCGTAGTAGAGACTGGTTTAATGGTTTGCCTGCATGCATATAAAAATGTCTGGTCATCAGTGTCCTGATCTGTTTGCAGTGTCTTTTCTCCCATTTCCTCTAGGCAAGACTTGTTTTGTTTCCACTTCTGGTAGAAGGCTTTAAATGTTTATCCTCCTCTTCCTGTCTAAAATCAAGCTCATGTTAGCATGAATATGTTTTCCAAACCTTTATTGTCTTGAAGAGTTTGTTTTATTTTTGGTTTTTTGTGTGTGTCCCATCCTGTGTCCATCTGTTTTCCTTGTACTTGCCCCCCAAATGTGACCAAATAAGATTGTAATCTTGCTGTAGTTAGGGGAAGTTGCTGTTGGAAGTCAGCCCCTTAAAAACAAGGGATAAAAGGTGGGAGAAGTGCAGCTAGGACAAACATCTCTCCTGTGTATATTGAATAAAGCTCAGGGAACTAACAAACATAGATTTAGGGTTTGGAGAAGAACTCTGGACAACCAGTAATTAATTGATAACTGAATGAAAGTCACTGTGTATTCATGTATTTCTACAGACTTCAGATAATGCAGTTATAAGCAACAGCTAATGTGTAATGAATTGGCGAACAAGTTGTATGGAATGCAACAAGACCCTGCTTGGCACAGAAGAAACAAGATCCTACATCAAGAAATGTGATGACAAAATTAGGTCATGATGCTTATTTAGAAAGGCAGAAGGTAGCAGGCACTGAAAGAGAAATTCTGTTGGACCCGTCACTGATTCTAAAACTGTTCTGGTCATTATGCTTTCAATGTGGTTAATGGTTTTACATTCATTCTTAGGATATTCCTGTGGATTCACTGTTCAAGCACAGATTTTAACCTTTTCTTTAATGAAGCCAAACAATTGGGGTTTTAGTCCAAATAGAAGTGACAGGTGACTATTATATTTCATAATAATTATATATTTTATTTTTTATTTAAAAGTAAAGTAAAAGTGGAAGCCACTGTATTTGCTACTGAGTCAAGACCAAATATTTTGATAATCTTCACATTTTGTGGAAGTGTTATGCTGAATCTACTGTTTCTGTGCACCAACTTCCCTTTAGTCTTGTTTTAGAATGCCCTTGGTAAATCTCAGTGCCTGAATAATCTTTCAGTTAGAAGTATGCTGTTTAGTTGGTTGCTCTGCCATTGTATTTGAAAAGAGTGTTACAATATTTTTTTAAAAAAACTTCCTAAACAGCTTCTAATGTTTCAGTTATTCAGACTTTGAGTACATGTGTCTTTAGGAATGTATAATTAATAATCTACTGTATTATCTACAAGTCACTTGGGCCATGGTTTCCAGTTCACTAACGCTTTTGCAAGGTACACACAGCTGTTTTGAAAATATTTCTATGGATTAAAAGAGAAAGTAATTTTTACAAATCAACTTCCCCGCATTCTCGAAAGTCACATTACACATTGCCAGTTGGCTTAACTTCCAGAAAAGGTACAGAAATTCCCTTATCCTGGAAACTTAGAATGTGGAACTTGGAACACTTTTACTGTGACATGGGGAAGCATAGGTTTTGAAATATCTTAGGTTAGAAAGTAAATGGAGCTCAGATCTATAGTTTTCACCTAAGATAAATGGGAATCATAATGCCAGTATAACTGTTTAACCAATGTGTCAGTAGAAAGGCAAAATTCTTTTCAAACCAGCTTGAAATCCATAGGTGAGGTACTTGATGGAGGTATCTTCCAGATGCCTCTTGAATGGTTATACGGAAGAGGGTTTAGCTTTAGTTGCTGCTTCTGACACTACACTGCAGTTCCATTCCAGTGTGCCAGATCTTTCCATGTATTTTATAGGCTATGCAGGCATTTAATTATAACTATAGATCTCAGTCTGTAAGTCAGCTGTATAAATTAAATAGTCTGGAATGAACATCAAAATATTGAAGATCCTTATTGGAGAGGGCTTGTCTTGTTTCTTTTTAGACCTGAGAGGCAGGTTGCTGTCAGCCCCTCTATGAACCAGCTTCAGACTACATGTAGAACTTCCAAAATTTTTGTGCAGTACACAGCTATTTAAAACATCTTGTGGCATTCACAAAAAGCATCCTGGTATCTGAGAAGAAAATCAAAGTGGTGGCTCCATTGAATTAATTTGAGAGAGAATTCTCCCCACTAGTTTGTTCAGGTTGTTTAGATTTATGTTGGAATATAAGGGTATTTCATGAAGACTTTTCTCATAATTACACATTTCCCCCTTATTATAATCACCTTCCTAGATCAGGCTCCAGCCAGTCTGCTTGGAACAATTGCACTCCCTCATTACCTGGTCAGGTCTGCTGTTCTCTCTGTGTTTACAGTAGCTCTCTTCTATCTCAACAGCTAAGCACATATTAGGCTCAAACTTACTGGGTTTTAGGCTTTGATGAATTTTACCTTCTTCTTTACCTTCTGAATGAAAAGTCTAATCTAATAGACTTCTCTGGTTTATTGTCTTCTCCAGACTCTTACCATGCAAGTTTTTATCAAAGGAGAAAAAAAAATATATTACTAGCATCTTTTAGATGAATCAGGAGTAACAAAGTTTAAAATCTGTCCTTTGAATAAAAACTAATTGTGTAAAGGGAGAGACACAAAGCTAAAACTGAATAGAAATACCTTTCTCTTCTAAAAATCTGTTTACAAACTTAATATTTACTTTTTAAATTTTTTTTAAAGTTTGAGGGGAGGTTGATTCTGATGGGCTCTAGCACAGCTCAGTACATCATCTTCTTTTTTGAACTGAATCCAAAGTATGCATAGAATAATTACGTCATATGGTTACTGTGGCACTGGGTTCGTATACCCTGTAGCATGAATATACTCAGGTGGTGCTGCTTGTTCCCAGGAGTAAAGCAGAAAAGGTATTGAAAAACTATGTTTGTAGATTTGGGTTGGGAATGAGAAACAGTGAAGCTGTCTATCTTACATGTGCTCTTGTAAGCTTTGAAAGTACAGCTAGAAGCTAGGATCTCAAAATGTTCAATTATTGGGTCTGTTACCAAGATAGAAATTTGTATCAAATGCAAAAGTTTTTTGTTTGTTTGTTTTTAATTTTTTTTTTTCTGAAATAAGCTCTAGATAATGATGTCATATCTTCAATACTCATTTCTGTTTAAAAATATTTGGGTTTTAAGTGCTGAAGTAGAAAATTTTTGACTCTGGAGATGGATCTTGTCTACATAAGCCAAATAGATTTTGTCATCTTTAAAGATTTAGTTTTTAAAGGTGAGAAAAGAAACATTAGGCAAACAAGTATTTTGGAGTAGCAATGAATTCATTAGTGTTACATTTAATGACATCGAGATATTAAAAGGAGCTTTTCATTAAATAACAGGAGACATAGAGCATAAATAGGGCTCTATATTTATGCTCTGAGAATTTAAATTTTGGTCATGTGGATCTGGTTTTCTTCTGTCTTGAGTCTGATGATTCTGCAACATTTTCCATTATGTGCCAAGGTAGATGTTTCATATTGGCATGGAAGTCTTATATTTAAGTCTCCAAATGAAGAAAACCTTCCGAACAGTAGACCCCCATGGGGTGTTTTTTGAAATGAAAACTTAGTTGAGCTGTAGGCATTTTATTTACAGTTTTTCAGGCCTTTGCTGTGCTTATCCCTGGAGATCTTGGGGAAGGCCTACCTGAAAAGGTTTGGGAGTGCATATTTTGGGTAACCGTGTGGAAGAGTGTATGACCTCCACCTGTGATGTGGAGAGCTCTGAACCATAGCAAAGTGCACTAAAAATAATTGGAGTTTTGAAATATATCTGCATTGAAAAGCTTGGTTTCCATTTCCAGACCTTGGAGAATATGTGTATGAGGATACTTCCTCCCCAGCCCCCATGATAGCTCACATGCTTGAGCATAAGTTAGCCTTTGGCAAAATTAAGTTTTACAACTTAGCATAGAAGTGTTTCAGGGAGAGAAAAATGCTTACAGGGACGGTTGGTATGTTTTTAAATTTGATTTGGATTTTTTGTATTTCTGAATGTAACAAATACTGTTGAAGGGCTGGATGTTTATAAATTTGTGTCCCACTGCTATTTGAGACCTATAGCTTTTCAGTTTTCTCTCAGGTAGGGCAGACATCCAGTCTTGCTTGTATAAATTCTTATATCTGATAACACATACGATTTTGATGCAACATATTTTTTCCTTTGCAATGCCCTTTCACTTATATCTTCTATATTAAGCAGTCTGTTTTCATACAGGTTTAGATGGGAAAAATCAGTGTCACCCCCTCAAAGGTGTTGTTTCCTTGAAATCAAGTTGAAAACAATTACAGTGTTGGATGGGATGTTTACTTGTTTTGTTAGTTAAAGTTTGTTGTATAATATGTGAGGGTTGGAAGTGGGGGTGAGTGTTGCTTTTTGGGCTGGAGGGAGTTGGTTTGGGGGTTATCTAGTTTGGTTTGTGTGTCTTTGAAAACCATAGCTTCTACTCATTGAAGTTTTAATCCAGTTTTTATCTCTAGTGGTAAAATTTTTACTGGGTATGAATTTTCACAATTAAGTAATCTGGATTAATCCCTTGGGCGCCAGAAATTCATTGTGATGCTATAAAATCAGTACTTTTGCAGTACTTTTTGTTGATGTTTTGGATGACACTGCACACAAAATAGGCTGTGAAAATAGTTGGTGTTAATGTATTAGATATTCCCCCTACAGAGCTCTCAGACCTAGAAAAGGCAGTGGTGTGAGAAGCCTTCCTTCTTAGCTGCTCTTTGAAAGCAGAAGCAAGTTTAAAATCATCAGAAACAAAGAACAACTATTTGATGCACCTTAGAACTGCAGAATAATCCTTTTTTTCTTCCTGCAACAACTTTTTCCACAGACCTACAGCAAACATATTCCTTTTTATGTTTTCTTTAGGCAGTTTTACCTACATATTGTTGACCATTTAGGGAGATCCAAGTGGAGAAACAAAAAATTACATTAATGCTGGAGGAATTTATATGTGCAGATAGAATATTATCATATTTATATGTGCTGGAGGAATTTATATGTGCAGATAGAATGTTATCCTTCTAGAGGCAGAGGTAAAAGGCAGTAACAGTTGAGAGATGTAGGGATTGTAGGGGTAATAAATGGATTATTAATCCCCCTACAATCCATCAGTATTAATGAATACTGATGGATTGTAGGGGGAATAAATAATAAAGAGCGAGAGAAAAAACCCTATTTGCCTATGTAATAATTAGACAATGAAAGGAGAAGAGGAACACAAATACTACATAAGAATAACCCAAATACAGATATATATATGTTTTTTTTTTTAAGTTTGTGGGGGTTTCTCAGTTGTTTATACTTAAACTAATGTTATGATATACTGTGAGGAATTTTGTATTTTTTGTTTTAAAAAGCCACATATGTATCAAAACAAAAAATAAAAAATTCTAAAAGTACATCAATGAAATGATAGAATATTGAGATTCCTCATGCATCTCTCAGTCAGTGCAGGCCTTCATCAGCAAATACCAACACAGAGAGATGTGTTGTCTCGTTGGGAGCTTTATTATACTGCTATGGGAGCAGATCAATGCATCTCCCTCCGTACTTTCTTGTTCACATTGGATTTTTTTTTATCAGTAAACACTCAGTGTAACAATGTTGCTTAAAATAATTTTTGCCAGTAAAGTAAATATACAAATATATTTTTAAAACCAGACTATTTAAAGGGGAAATGATAAGGCTTTCCAGTACCTGAAGGGAGCCTGNTGAATAGAAATCACTTTTTTTCTGACATGCAGGCATTATACAGTGAAGCACTTCAGTTCAGCGAATGCCTGTCTGCAGCACAGCTCTCTAACAGAAAAAAAAAAAAAAAAAAAAAAGCTGGATAGGGATTATTTAACAGCAAATATAGTGACAAGACAAGGCAGAATGGCTTCAAATTTAAAGAGGGTGGATTTAGATTAGATACTAGGAAAAAATTCTTTGTTGTGAGGGTGGTAAGGCACTGGAACAGGTGGCCCAGAAAAGTGGTGAATGCTCCATTCCTGGAAGTGTTCAAGGCCATTTTGGATGGAGCTGTGAGCAACCTGGTTGAGTGGAAGGTGTCCCTGCCCATGTCAGGGGTGTTGGAACTGGACAGCCTTTGAGGTTTCTTTCAACCCAAACCATTTTATGATTCTATGAGAAGACTATGACTTTGCCGTAGAACTGAATGTACATGTGTACCTCTAATGGTTTTGTAGACAAATAATCCTGGTAATTATTCACAGTTAATGTTTTGTTGGTTTTTTTCGGTTGAACATGAGCCACAAAGGTACTTTTGTCTAGGTGCAGGCAGTAGTACACTCATAAAGATTTTAGGTTTTATTAATTTAATTTTTTTTAACAATTCTCTTATATTACTTTCACTTGTCTAGTAGCCTTTCTGAGAGAAATCTGAAAATTCTGCCTGAAAGCAGCATGAAGTTAGTCTAGTGCTAAAAGATTTTGTAGATCTCAGTGATACAGTAAAATTTGATATCAGCACACAAAATGCTTTTTGGGGGGATGTGACCCGTTTCATTTGCTGAACATCTACCAAGTCTGTACTGGTTGTTGTAAGTTTGAGATACTTTTATGTGTATGAGATTTTTGAATAGGAAGGTTGATTCTGTAAACAAATAGTATCTTCAACCCATACCATTTATCAGCAACTGATAGTGAATAATTTGGCCATAATGGAAATGAAGGTAAAATTACATCCTTGTAAGCAGGAAGAAATTTGAAAAGAGACCTCTATGATGTATGTTTTAGGTAGTTCACAAAGACTACCTTTTGTTCTCAAATTTGATATATTGGTCATTGATATCTTTTCCTTCTGTTTTCTTTCTGAAAGGTGGTCTTGGAATGCACATTAAAAAAGGATCTTGTTTACAACAAAGTTACTCCTACTTTTTACCACTGGAAGATTGATGACAAAAAGTTTGGCCTCACATTTCAGAGTCCTGCTGATGCAAGAGCATTTGATAGAGGTATTCGGAGAGCAGTAGAGGATATTTCTCAAGGTACATATTTCAGGTGAAAGACTTGGTGGGGTGGGTGAATATTGAGTATTTACTAAAAAAGATGTCAAAGCACTTTGTGTAACATTTACATTGAGAGTATTTAAGGATGTGGATTAAACTATAGTATATTGGGATTTTAATAGTTTTTTAAATAATACTTCTGGCATTTCTAAAGTGCCATTCATTCAAGTGTCTTGAATTGTTTCACAAACACCAATAAGGTAATTTCCTGAAACATCCCTACATAATAAAGCATTGCCTCTTTCTTTTAGACATGAAGAAATGGAGGAAGCTGGAGTGTAATATTCTCTCACTTGGATCTTAGAAGCTTTTTGCAACTCCTGTGTTCTTGTAGGATAAGCTGGGAAGTTGAATGATTTGTGACCTATTGAGTTCTCTTTTTATCTGCATATATTTTCAGTTAATAGTTTTATTTTTTACTAACAGCTGAGTTAGTAGTAGTTCTGAGTTCAGTGTGGTTCTGAGGACAGGTTTTTTTATGAACAGAAGAAGAATTTACTCAGATAGCAATATGGCCAACTGGTTCCAGAGCTTCACTGAATTAATGAAAACCAGTGAGCAAACTGAAGGATATCATAAAGCCTAGATTCTGAGCTGAAAAGATGATAAATGTATTGCTGAATTGAGACAGGGAGGGAAGAGAACATGTGTCTTTTGAATTGAAAGAACATCTCTTTCAGGCTTGTAAAAAGTAACCTTAGGGATTTTGTGTGTTATCCTACTAATGGAGGGAGGAGCATGTTTCTGAAGGGAAATGCTTTTTCACATACTCTAATGACTGCTTTGCAGTTTTGTTGGTATGATCCACATCCCTTCAAGACAAATATTTAGAGAACATGAGAGTAATTTTTTTTTTCTTTTAGGGTCTCACACTTTCAATTTCTGCTGATTTATAGCAAAATACAACACAGTGTGCATTCATGCCAACCAAATGTGTCTGCCTTTAATTTTCAAAATGCTACATTAAAAGGAATATACTCTCTTGCTTCTGACTGCTGATGACACTTTGAAAATGCTTTCATAAGGAAGGTGGGAACAAGAGAGAGGAGTGTGGCTAGGAATACTCAGTATAGAAAATGCAGTGTAGAAATGAATGATGCTTACTAAATCAACTTGAAATGCAGTGATCTATAGGTTAAAACAGTAAACAAGAAAATTTATATAATCATCACTGGATATTGAGAGATTATGTGGATTACTGGAAGCAATAAGTGGTAAATACAAAGAAAATAACCTTATCTGTTTTTTTTTTCTTTATATGAAGGTTATCCACCCTCCCAAAATGATGTTGAAGTGGCAGAAGACTGCTTTCAAGTGAGTAAATTTTTTAATTAATTGTGCATTTTTTCTTTTACAAATGTACTGAACAGATTTTGCTCTTATTACTGAGAATAAGCAAAATAAGAGCAATAGCAAAATTCACTTTAATGAACTAAGTTCCAGAAGAATTAACTAGAAGACTTATAATATTATGTGTCCTAAACAAAGTAGTTATTATTTAATCCATAGGATCATTAAGTATCCTGATTTTAATTTTTAAGTTCAGAATGTATGTTCAAGTTATATGTTGTCTTTGATGTTATTGAAATAAGAAATATTCTTCTGGGAAACAGAAAATAGAGGGATGAAGAATCTTTTTACTTGTACATCCTGTTTGTTTCCTTAGATTTCTCTTTGCAGTGATAAAACTCTTCTATCAGCAAATGGTTAGAGTTGAAGAGATGCTGAGACAATGGTTGAGAGGATCTAATCCAAACAAAGACAGAAGTTCAGACAATTTTTAAAAACACACTGAAGATAAAGTAGTCACTTTTTGAGATTCAGGTTTTTATTGATCCTTTTTTGCACTATTCAATTTCTGTAAGTCATAATGGCTTAAGAGATACAAATTTATGTCCAACCATGCTTCAGAGTTACAGTGCTTTACATGTATACCATACCATGTACCATAAGTACTGTAACACTGATGCACAACTCTGCCTAGTAATATCCAAGAATCATGTCATTAAAAAGCCAGTATAAAAAAATATTATAATATTATGGATATATATATATATATATACACACACACACAGAGTAAATAACTGTATTATAAGTAAGTCCTATGTCCTATGTTTGTATGAATATGTATATATGTAATATATCTATGTATGCTTGTCATTTTTCCCTCCTTATATATGGTTTTAGTGAAAGCCATATCTTCATTCACATGTATATTCAGTTTTCAGAGTGTAGAAATTTAAATTAATATGAAGATGGTAAAGAAACAAGTTGACTCAGGGGTCTTAGTGACTATTCAGAAAACTGATAGTGTTACTAAGTGATTTCTTCTGGGAAGGAGTCTTGTCACTTTAGCAATAATAAATCCTGTATCAGTGTAAATAGATCCAGTGTAGAACCTCTAGAACACAAAATCAAGAAAATTAGCAGCTGACTTTGAAGATATGGTAGGAGACTGAGAGTCAAGTATTTAGAAAGGATACTGGAATGCAGTGGCAATACAGAAGTCTCCTGATATCTTTTCATTTTATGGTAGAAGAAATGTATTTCTTTGTGTAAGCGTTGGCTGTGTAACCGCCTGTTGTTCTTTACTTGCAATGCTTTTTTTTTTAAGGCACTTGAAAGTAAAATTGCTATAAGTATTAGGTATTTCAGATTTAAAAAAGAAATCAGATTTTGACAGGGAGAAGGAAATATGTGCCGAAATTAATGCAGTCCTTAATCAGCTCTTAAAAGACTTGCTTAAACATGCTTTGTTGCAAGGATTAATAATTGAAAAGTTTCTACAGACCTAATGAGATTAGAACAAACATATTACCTCTGATTTTGCTGCCTAGTTATTACGTGTCTATATAAGGATGCCAAAATTGAGGAAAATATCTGAGATTCATTATAGTTACAAATTTGTTATTGGGAAAGTGGAGAAAAGTGTATTGGAACATCTATTCTATACATGTGAATATCGATACACCACCTATTTACATATGTAAATATAGGTTTACTTTATATTCCATTTTAAAAAATAAAAGTTTATATTTCTTTAAATGTCTGTAAACCAGATTTTATATATATAAATACTCACACACTATATATATATTACAAACAATCTTGTGTGGTACAATCTTGTGTGGTACAAACTGCTGGCCAAACTGTCTTCTACATTCTAGACAGGAAAACATACTTAATGACTTCATCACAATAGACATTGTTTAACTGTGGATTTGTGCTGTGGATAGATGTCCTGTTTTCTAAAAACAAAAATGCTAGCCAATATCTCTTACCATATCTCTGCACACCAAAGTAAAATAAGTGATACTGATACTAGGATTTATCAGATGGAAGGAACAAAAAAAAAAGAAATGCAGAGAAAACTGAATCCACCCTGGTTTAGTTAAGCTTCATCTAAACTGAGCTTATGTATCAATAACAAAGCTGTAATTGCAGGCTTATGAACATGAGTGTAGAAAAGCTACACAATTTTAGTTACAGGCATCAGGTCTAGTCTCCAAGAATACCTTTGAAATACCAAATAGTCCACATTCTCTTTCAAATTATTAATTCCTTCCCCTTCCAAGATTGATACTCTGATAAGTGAAACTGGATACCCCAGGGTCTTTTTAACTTGATGTATAAGACCATCATTCTTTAAAGAGAATGTATTGAGTATTTGAAGAGTCCTGTTGACTTGTCCCCCACTTTTTGCCACTTCTATGTAGTTTAAAAGGCTTGATGATTTTTTGTTTACCTGTTCATTTTATACACTGTTTTCCAAAGTCTCCATTAGTATTTTTGAGTGTGTTTTGGAGTATATCTATGCAAGGGCATTTTGGAGTGTGGATAGAATATTAAAGAGTAGTTTTTCCTATACTGTTCTAGTCATCTTAACCAGCAGGAATACTATATTTAGTGTACATTTGAATTATAAATATAGTATTTTGTTTGTACATAAATTTCATTAACAGTGGCTTGTTTTTGTTGTTTGGTTTTTTAAATGGAGATGACGAAGAAAGCTAAACGTGTTTCATAAGTTATTTTACTGGCTGGTTATATTTGGTGCCACAGAGAGCAAATAAAATGATCCAAAGATCAAAAATTACCATCTCAGTGTGAAATCTCAGTGCTTTCTTGTAATAAGTATTATCACAATAGTGATTGTCCAAAAGTTGTATGTGCATATCGTAAATGTTAATCCAAAAATGGAACTCTTCTCTTGTGCCTTCTAGGCTAGCAATTGGCTTGCTATGTTATACCTTGGTTCACGAAATTTTTGATTTTTTAATTTACATTTTGTAAATAAAATCTTCCAGAGAAAGCATTCTTTTTGCTGAAGATCAAATTTATCATTTTAAGAAGACATAGCTTCATTATAGTTTCCTTAACCTCTCTGTTGTTTACAAATAATGTTAAAATCCTAGTATTAAAAGAATATGATCACTTAAGGGTTTTCATGGTTGTTTACATTATTGCAATTATTTTTAGTTGTTTAATTAACTTATTAGATGAAGATTGTTTATATCATAAAATAAGCCCTAGTGTTGCCAGATTCATTTCAAACAGAAATACACGAATGAGCTAAGGCAGAGCTGTCTGACTTCCTATAATGTTGGTAAATGGAACCTGGAAAAGTATATGTGCTTAGATGGAAATATACTTTGGGAATTTGTTCTTTTAGGAAGTTCAGATGTTTTTTGTATAAAACCTTACATGTTGAAAGTAAGAGCAGCTTGTGTAAGTCAGTTTGCTTGTTTGTTAAAATATTGGCTCAGGTTATTTTCCTCTACCAAATATAAACTTATTGCTCTAAAACTCACCTAGCTTAACTGAAAAAAACAAATTTTTTTTTTTTTCTTAGAAGTAAATCTAAATGAAATCTAGAGCTCATACATTTAAAATTATTTTTGTGGGGGTTTTGGATCCTGTAATGTGTAAGTCTTGCTTTTCTGAACTGAAAAATAGAGTAGTTGAGCCTTAAATTCTTTCAGTTTTTGTTGATTCAGCCATATTGGTGTTATTTATAGGCTACCAATGCATTTTAACAGTTTGAAGTAATAAGAATTGGATCACTTATGCTTTTGAGTTTCTTACTACTGGCAGAAGAAAACTGTAGACTGATAAATTGTAAGCAAAATTAAAAAGTTTGGCTTGCTCTTGCACTCACAGAAGTAAGTGCACTGGACTTTTTGTTTTGTTAATAGTAAGGGGAAAAGGCCTGAAATTTACGTGCATTTTAAGTGGTTTTGGTGCAGGCAGGGAAGACATTAATTGTTCATGTGCCGCTCTGTAAAGACACTATTTTGTGACCTCTTCATAAGGGCCTTCAATGACCACTCAATTTATTTTGTCTCTAACAAAATGGTTGCTGAAGTTTTATTTTATAAAAATAACATTATGACTTTTTACATATTGTGCTAAACCATTTTGGTTTATTAAGCTTTTTTTTGTTGGAGTTGTATATAAAAAACAGGAGGAATTTTTTTCCCCTCACCAGTATTCCTAGCAGCCTCTTTATATGTAGTGTTCTCTATATATTCAGGTGGAAAAGCCTTTGAAGAAAGAGACATGTCAAATGTCTTATTTTTCAGTTTAAACTGTATTAAATATTCAGAGTAATCTAGGTAATATTTCAGCCTATGTCAAAAAGACATACCTGAAAATAATAGACTTTCTTTGCCAAATATATTGCTCCATCAGTCTCAGAAATAGCCAAAGCAGAAGGAAGTCATTCTGATGTTTTTGAAACCTGTATAATTTATTCATAATTGAAAAATTAAGGAAAAAGCATTTAAATGTTTCTTGTGTTGTTAGCATCAAACAACAGATTTTCGGGCCTCATGGGAAGTAAATGCAAGAGCTGGATGCAGCGGAAATGTGGTCTCTCATCCATCCTTCTGTGTAATCATTAAACTTACTTAGAGGAGAACATTTTTAACAATGTTTGCAGAACAATGTTGAATTCTCTCCCAGACTTAACTCTGGCAAACTGGGAGAAGTAAGGAGAGAAAATTTGAAGAACAAGAGAAGCTCAGTCTGGTTTTCATTTTCTCTACAGCTGTCATCTGGCTTTGAATTCTGCTGGAGAGCTACAGCTGGAGTCATTTTATTGCTTTACCCAGCATCCTTTTGCTTGTGTGCACAGAAATGTTTTAGTAGTCTTGGAAAAAAATTCAGAGTATCTCTTAGCAACCATAGGACAGTAATTATTATACCAGCAGCTGGGAGCAAACCAGATTTCCGTTGTGCATTAAAAACTGGCGTAGGTTACTTTACAGATGATACTGAATAACCTATGCCAGTACTGTACTTTGCAGGCTGTGGTTAAAGAATATTGAATGTGGGCGGTGTAATTGCTTTGGACAGTAGAAAAGGAGAATGTGTGCATCTGTGTTAGTGTGTGACACTCTATATTTGTTCTGTATATGTTCTTGTGGAAAACTTTATATCTTTGCTTCTTAAATGCATTTTCAACACAATACCATTTTTGTTTCTAGGGCTTCTTACTTCAGATTGTCAGTGTTTCCATTATAAATGTGGGTTTTCAGATGTTTATGACCTTATTATAAAACATCACATTGGAGCAGGAAGTTGTCCAAGGAAAAGGTTTTTGGATAGTAATAAGCATGGTTTGACTGTATCAAAACTGCGGTTTAATTAAAAGCAGAGAGTTCAGCATGTTCATCTGGCATTTCTGTAATTCAGCATAGTGAATGTTTATTGGCTAAAGGACCAACATGATTGCTTTTCATTTTAATACCAGAAGTCAGTCTGTGTCCACTTACCTGTAGTGTGTAGGATGGTAAGCTGAGCATTGTGCTTTCAGAAATGCTGTCTGGCGAGTTCTTGCCTTACAAAAGGTCACATGCTTTTCTCTGTCTGCTGCCACCCTGAAATTTGTCCTTGAAGTCAATTAGTTTGAATTGTGGTATCTGTGTTGGAATTTTCTAAAAGCATTCTTTGGTAATTGCTGTGTATAGGGCATGAAGGTTTGTTTTAAGATTAAGGTTTGGGTTTCCTGCATCATCTGGCACTGCTAGTTAGCACAGTAAGAGGTGATCTGTACCTGTGTCCTTCATTAGATGGAGCCCTCCTTGACTGCCAGGGGGAGTACTTTTGTCTGCCTGTGTGAGCCATGTGCATGTGTCCTTTTAGCTCTATAGTGTAGATAGTTTTATTTTAAAGAAGAAAGGTGTGAATCACCTGCAGGGACAGGAAATAATGCAGGCTGCTACAAATCTCACCCAGGGATAAAAACAGGCTTGTGGGTAGTCTGTGTTTTTTCCCTGGGAAGGAAGGAGTAGAAGTTCTTGCAGCTTGCTCCCTTCTTCCTAGACCACTCAAATTTATAATAGCCAGGGGAAGGGGAAAGGGGATTCTTGTCACTGTGCTTTCTGTAAAATGGCTTCTGGCTGTTAGCTTAAACACTTGTAGTAATTTTAAACATTGCTCAGACCAAAAATGTTTGTAGGCATTTCTTCTTCATTTTGAATACAGCTCTTCTGTAGTTTGAGCCACTGTTTTGGAAGCTTTTTATGTCATTGGGCAATGTATCTGTAGGAGTACTTCCTGCTGTGAAGATGTTTGCTATTGCACTAGTACTTGATGCTTTTTGCTCTTAAAATAAGTATACATATATGAAGTCTAATTGTTTTTAGTCATTCCAAATATTTCTTTTATACTCATTTCCCAACAATGTTTGACCAGAAAATTTAATTCTGACAATAACTATTAATAAACAATAATAAAGGGTCAATTACTTTGTGGTGGTGTCATGCTCAAGGATCTGCCAATAGGCAGATATGCACCTCCTTTTTGGTGTTCTGCCTGCCTTCAAAATTTTTCAGGGGAACTTTAACCTGATTGAGTGAGCTTCTGTCTTTATTGGAGTGTATGCTCTTTAAAATTAATTATGCTGATCATGAATTAATTACCAAATTTAATTTTTTCCCACATGGTGCTTCTGAAACAATATATATCAATTTAGTGATGTGATGATTTCCATTCTCCTACAAAATCAGCTACAGACCAGCTACTTCTAACTATCTAGATCTCTTAGAACTTGATACATTAGGCTTTTATTTATGTTAGGTACTAATGTAATCCTAGAATAAGTTCCTTAAGTACTTTGATAAGTGAAAACTAATTCTGAGTTAATATTTAACCTGCCAAAACTTGAGGTTTGCCTCTGCCTCAGTATTTTTCTGCAGTATTTTTATTGTTTTCCTCTAAATGTTTTCTTGATGCATACAAATCCTTATCATAAAGCTGAAACATTCTCATTGCTGGAAGCTGGATGATGCCAGAATTTTCTCAGTGCTATCCATGATGACAGCCAGTTAACTTTATAGCATCCCTCAATGCAAACAAAGCACACAGTACATTTTTCTCAGCTCAATGGAATTTGTATCAAAATGCTGTGCTGTATCCTAAGTATGTCCCAGTCAGTCAAGCTTAAAGAATGAGAACTTTTTCAATTCATTTTTCAATTCATTTCAGAAACTGGATCATCTTACAAGCCAGTATTCCACCCAAACAAACTTCCTCTTCCTTCTTCTGAATGTCACAGGTTCCTGCAGCTATCTCATCATGTATTGCTTCAGAGTCTCACTTTTGTATCAAATTGCCTGATACAACTTTAATTGCAAAATGACAGTTATTCATGTTTAATGCACTCTTGCTGCAATTAGATATTTTACTTGGGCCAGTGTAGGCTAAAAATTATTTTTTCTTCCAGCTGATTTTGCTTTTAATTTATTAAAAGATCTGACTAGCTTTTGCCTTATTAAATAGTCTCAAATTTTTTTTTTCTCCAATTGTGTTTTTGTAAATACTGGCAGCCTCATGGGTAGTTAGAGAAAACATCATCTCAGAGACAGGTTAATCTCTATTTCCTTAAAGAAGTCTGATTTTGCAACTGTATTTCAAAGATACATATCCCTAGTGCCCAAGTTGTGTACTGTCTGCAGAGAAATTCTGTATTTACAAAGGCTGACTCAAAATAAAGAAAATACTTGCCTACTTCTAAATGCTTTAAAAAAGGTGCATTTAAGAATACTGGTGTTTATAGATTATTACCTCTAACACATTATATGGAATATTAACGCATTCATGTATGAACTTGTTGGATTTGGTGTTGTTTTTATGTAAATGCAAAAATCATTTCAAGGAAGTTCTTGTGTGTTCTAGACTGCTCAAGAAAATACATCAGGTTCACTAATGAAAGATCACCTTTTTCAACATGAAACTGTAGTAACCAGTGAAACTTACAACAGTGCAAATTTAAGGCCTTCAACATTTGAGGATTTCAACACCAGGAGAGCCTGTTTTCCTAGTCAACCTAACCAGGTAAGAATACCAAAAGAGAAGCAGTCCTTACTTTGCTTGCTGTATTAATGGCTCAGTATGTAGTTTCTGAGAAGAAATCACTGCATTCTAAGGCCGTGTACTTTCAACTTTTTGAAATGTTCAATATAAACTTTGCAGTTGAAATATTATATCATTATTATGGTAGAGGTAAAGCTTTGTTAAGTTGTTTACCTATCATTGTATGCACCAGACTACATGTATAAATATTTAATTTCTTTGAAGTCTGTTTTTGTATTGCAGATTTCAGTATCTGACGCCCTAAAAAGCTGTTTAATTTTTTTCAAAAATTGTTAATTGGACATTAGCTCAATCTTAGTTACATGTATATTAATACTGTTTTGCTTAGAAATATTGAAAAGTATTGAGCTATTGGTACAGCTATATAGCACTATACATTTTTCTTTTCTTCTAAAGCTGAAAGAACTGACAGTTTTTGTAGACTGTAGAAGTAGTCTTAGTAAGTTTGATTACAATTAATTTGATGGTCTTATGTCTAGAACCAAAGACATGGAAAGCTTTTAGAATATGCTGAATAACAGATGTCAAAGCAGAATGCAAGTTCAAGCAGTTCTGAGGACTTACCAAAAAATAATTCTGCTGCTTGTAATAAAACTTTTTAGTGCCTTCAGTTATTTTTGCAGAGAAAAATAGGATTGTACTTAAGTCTTATATCAGCTACCATTAATCTGCTTTATTGGGTAAAAGAAGCAAGCAGTGATGTCTTGACAACAAAGAACCTTGAAATTATTAATTTTTTATCTTTAATCATTGATCTACTCCAATTATCTCTTCGTATAAGTCACCTCATATTTTTGTTTCTGTTAAGGTACATATTTACCTTTTGTTTCTGTTAAGGTACCTGGTTTTCCCTCTTCCCATTTACTTGCAAAGAGAATTGTAAATATTTTTTAGAATATAATGGATTGGTGATTAGGTTATTGCAGCTAAAATTTAATGGCTACAGTAACTAGTGATGTATGTCCTGTTAGTCTTCCTTACACTGTAAAGAAAAGTGCAGTATTTTGAAATGCCTGTATGTTTTAAAAGCATGTATAAAATCGACTACTGAGAAAGTGATAATTTAGGTTGTGTTGAACTGATTAGTCTGTGCCTGTCTAATAGAAATTAAATAGAAATTTCTTTCAAATGACAATGTTAGAATTCAGTTCTTGAAAAGTGAAGTTATGGGGGATTCCATGAAAATATAAGTAGATATTCTTTAAAATATTCTTCTCATATTGTAGCACCACCTGCAAGCAACAGACACTCTCTGCTTTTTTGCATGGTCTTGTGGTACACACATTTAGAACATAGGCAGGTCACCAAAACTTCACATTCTATATGTGCACACACTGCACTGGCTCTGCTAAACTCCATGCATGTGACCAGGTGGCACTGCAGATCTTGAGCTAATTACCGGGTTTATTTCAATTTTGTGTAAATAAGTTTGAACACTCATACTTAAGAGTGTGCTCATAAGTTGAATAGCTCAAGAAGTACATGCTCCAACTGCAGAAATTATTAATTCAGATATTACCTGTAATATTTTGACTTTTAGTAAAAAATATTCAAGTCCTTCAGCTTTCCAGCTTCTGGTGCATGGATGTGTGTTAAACTTAGTACTTTGCAATGATGTAGGAAGCTGCTGGTGTCTTCATACTGAGAACTTGCAAGATGAGTAAAATCAGGTGTAATTCTTTGAGAAGAAGCAGCAAAGGCTACATTACCATGGAAGTGACTGTGCCTTGTTTAAAGGTGCACCCTTTCAAGTAAGGTGTGATACTTGCGGGTTCAGTTGCATCCTCAAAAATTTTCTGCCTAATTTCCGCTTGGCTAATCATGTTCAGAATCAGATTCTCTGTGGAATATCAGTTTGCTGTAACATTCTTCCTCCCTTCCTGCTTCAGCTTCACATAGATGACATTTGTACTGAGTTTTAGTTTTGACTATTTAGAGGACGGAGTGCATTATTGTCATTAAATTTTGCTGCTATTTGTACCTATGGGAATTTGGGTTGTGAATTGTTCATAAGTTTTCACGTACTTCATGCATTCACATGGGTCCCACTTAATACCAAATGAGTAAGCTCTTTCCAGCATTTCTTCAGTTTGCTTATCTTTCAGCATGTTCTGCTCAAAAAATACTTCTTAATATCAATGCCTTAAAGAATGTAGTGGTGCCTTATTTGTAACATGCCAGTTAAGCATTTTTAGGTGTTGGACTCAAGACTTGAAAAAAATAAATTATTTCTACTTATGTGGTGTGTTCTGCTCAAACAAATGAAAAACCTTCAAAGGCTAAGGGGAGGTCAAATTCTACAGTTGTTAGTATTTGTAGTGATCTTTAATGGCTATTAGCTGTCTGGGCAATGGGAGGTTGAGGGTGCATTTTTGTATTGAGGTTTTAGAGTTTTTTTCCTTTTAAACAATGGGGTTTATTTACTGTCTTAACTGCATGCATAATATTCTATATGGACAGTGGGGTAAGGATCCTTTATGCCTGTAACATGGAATTCTAATAACTTTTGCGGCTTTTTTTCTTAAATAAGTTTATGCTGTAAAATGTTCAAATAAGCCCATTAGCCATAGTTAGTTATTTTTGCTAAACAATAGGTTCTTCCTCTTGTTTGAAAACAGAATAGGGCTGAGAAGCAGCCTGCTTTCATAAGCAAAGGGGAAGCCTAACTGCTTGTATAGGAGCCTGGGGAAGTATGGAAGAGAAGTAATGTTAACTGAATAGGGTGTATAACCTTTCTTCTCCCTGTATCCTTGAAACCTTGTGGAAGTTCAACTATGTGGCTTGGAGCCAAGAAAAAAAAAATTGCTCTTGTTAGCATACTCCAGTTGAAAGTCCTAGGGCAAAGCATCTCTAATTACAGTTCTGTACTCATCACACAAAGATTGTTGAGCAGGGAAGTGATGGTTAGAGCAGGCTACAGATATTCTTACATAATCAGAAGACAGCATATTTTAAGAAGCTCTTCCTTCCTCTTTTCCAGCTGCCTTCTCTTTTCCCTTCTCTGTCTCCTACCCCAAAATCAGGACATGCAGACTTCAGCACAGTAGGAGTATAGATGCATGCAAAGTGACAGAGAAGTGTTTTAACCTAAAACATCATCTTCAGTAGTTTCACACACTGCAACAGATTAGGAACATGCAGTTCGATTGTTGTACTTGAATATGGAATGGTGACACATTAATTCTCATTAATTTGAGTACTAATAAGGTAAACCCTCTCAAAGCAACAATACTGATGCCAAAGATTATTCCTAAGTAATTCATGATTCTGGAAGGATTTGTAAGATTAATAGGTTAGGGAGGGGAGGGGTATTTTGTCTTTTCTGAGAGATGGTTTACAGGCCGTGCACTAGACAGAGAAAAAGGCAGAATTTGACTTGAAGCCCACTCATAATCTGGCTCTGATTATAATAGCCCTACAGTGTAGGAAAATAATTGCCTGCCTGTAAGGTAGAAATACTGGGGCACACTGAGACCCTTGCTTTTTTGCTGCACTGCCTGCTATTTTCAGGAGCTACTTGTATACATGTGCTAAATTTTTATCCTGTCATTATTTCACCTTTTCTTGCAAGTCACATCTAATGTGATTTCAGTAACATTTAGTGGCAATCCACTATCTTACACTTAGATATCTAAGGCTTGCAGTATTTCAGTTTGGATGATTCTCTGAATTTTGTCATCTTTGTCAACTTTTTCATGTCCCTACGCCTTTTCATTGTAAGGCAGAATAAACAAGAACTCTTACCTGATTTCTCTGCTGGTTTTGTATGTGTTTAGCACATTCCTTATTACTTGCCTTTTGAAGTAAAAGGTCCTAAATTATGGTCAGTTCATTACCAACTGAGAATTTAAGAAGTACTTGGGTCTTTGCCTGATGGTGTCCTAAACTAATCAATTTAAGTACTGTATATTATCTAAGGAGAGAGTCATTCAGAAGATGGTGTTATTGATTGATTGTCATCCTGAATGTTGTTCTTCATACTGTGAAATCCTTATGTAGAACACAGCCTTGATAATAAGTTACCAGTATTCAGTACTCTTGTTATGAATTGGAGAGAGTTTGAAAACTTAGAGCAGGAATGAAGGAAAGCTTCTCCTGGATAACACAGTAGTGAATAAAGCAGGGAGCTAGTCCTAAAACAGCAGATCATCACATGAAATCAGCACATAAAGCATAATTAGTCTGTGGAATTAGTTTCCACTTTAAGATGTTAACATTCTAATTTTGAGCATAATTCACAGAGCAGCATCAAGTTTTATGCAGATACCAAAATACCCAAAGCTCTTATGAGATACTAAAAAGTCAGGAAAGACTACTGAAGCTCTTAGACCTAATACCCTGCAGAAGACTCATTATTGTGGGGATGTTTGTAAATTTTAGTAGTGAGAAAATAATCTGATAAATAATCTGAGAATGTAATAAATTTTTTTTATCCTCAGGCAGCAAAAGAAAAAAGTCTTGATTTTTTAGTTTTCTAATCTAAGTTTTACACTGTATGTGGAGATAAATTTGGGATTTCACCATAGCAAACTTCTCTTTCCTTGCCATTTCAGGTGCCACTGAAGTCAATCAGACATGTTAGTTTTCAGGACGAAGATGAAATTGTCAGAATAAACCCTCGTGACATTTTGATACGTCGTTATGCAGACTACAGGCATCCTGACATGTGGAAGAATGACCTGGAGAGGGATGATGCGGACTCAAATACACCATTTTCTAAATCAGACAGTAAAAAATCTGACTATTTATACCCATGTGGAGATGGAACTAAGCTGAATTCCCTAAAAGACTCAAAGAGTTCTGTGGTATTTAAAACTCAGCCTTCCTCATCAAAATTTAAAAACTCAAAAAGAAGAAAAGAGGATGGCGAGCGTTCCCGCTGTATATACTGCCAGGAGAGGTTTAATCATGAAGATAATGGCAGAGGAAAATGTCAAGATGCGCCAGATCCTATTAAAAGATGTATCTACCAAGTTAGTTGCATGCTTTGCGCAGAGAGCATGCTGTATCACTGCATGTCAGACTCTGAAGGAGATTTCTCTGATCCTTGCTCGTGTGACACTAGTGATGACAAGTTCTGCTTACGCTGGTTAGCACTGGTGGCACTCTCGTTCATTGCTCCATGTATGTGCTGCTACCTCCCCTTGAGAGCATGCCATCACTGTGGTGAGGTGTGTGGGTGCTGTGGAGGAAAGCATAAAGCTGCGGGATGAATCGGTCTTGTGCCAAACAGAGCTGAAAAATCTTTGTTTCCAGGAAGCATCTAACTTGGATTTGTGGAAGCTTTTTGGCAAGCTGAAGGGAATCTTCTTTCACGTAAGAGATGCTTGATGTGGAGGAAGCAACAAGACTTGTCAGACCTTGGCATTTTACAAGTGCTAGCCACGCCTAACTATTTCCTTTGAGTGCGTGGCGTTTGTTGCGAGTTGTGAAGGAGATTTTGCGAAGGAAAGCCTGTTCTTCTTATTGGCTATAAAATGAGTATATAAACTATGATTATACTAAAAGGGATTAACTTTTGCCACTTTGTACATTCATGGTTTAGGTGAGGGGGCTCTTTTAAAAGGATTAAAACTTATCTGAGGGGAAATTTTAACTAAAAGTGCACTAGTGACAGTTGATTTAAGATTAAGAAAAGTTAATACTCAGCAAATGAGAAATGAAACTGATTTTAAGTGCAACTAAATCACTTATTAATAGTTTTTTGGAAGCAACTTTATGTATAAATAACAAATGTTTATATTTAACTAAATGTGTAAGGTACGAATTATTACTTGTTAAACTTTCCTTCCCTCCGATATAGTAGGTATGGACCATATCTACTGTCACATTCCATGGTAGTATTTTGAATAGTTAATTTAGTTGCATTTTTATTCCAGATGGACAAATTGATATTTTCAGTCCTGGTTCCCTTCAGCTACAGTTTGTGTTGAGTTGTATCCATGCATTCTGATAATCTAAAAACCTTTAAAATATTAATTATTCTAGTCTTGAGTGACCAATATTTTTTTTTTTTTTGTTAAGCACAGATGTAATTGTCTAAAATGTTCTTGTTAGAACATAACATTTATTTTTATATATAAATGACTTTGATTTCAACATAATAGCAAAAAGGACATTGTTTCTGTTGTTCAACCAGCAAGTTGTTTTCTTTTGGGGTGTCCTCCAGAAATACTTTCTTGCATATTCAAACGTTCATTAAGCAAAAGGTACATTAAGGCAGTTGTAACAAATTGTCACCAGTGTTCTTGTTTATCCTTCTGTTAAACTAGGATCCTGTTCAGCTGTTTATCAAGTACTATGATTAAAACAAAAGATTAATAACAAAAGTGAAATTGTTTTCATTATTTTGAACCACAACTTTTTCTAATTTGAATGGGCAAGAACAAAAGTACTGCGTGTTTTGTTCAAAAAGAACAACAAAAGACTTAGCTTGAGAAATAAATTACAGCCCAGGCAAAACTGAGTGAACTTCTTAATTGGGGAAATTTCAAGTCAGGGCTGGGGAGGGAGGCTGGAGAGTGAGAGAGTGTGTGTATGTATGTGTATGAGTGCTGGTATATTGTGTATGGTATTTCTCATGGTTTTGTACTTAGTAAGTCTAACTTTCAAGTAAGAATTAATCAATTAACCCACAGAGAATTTTTGAAAGCATTACATGTTGTGCTGTGTTATGAAATAAGAATCATTTACTTCTTATTAAAAACATGTAAAACACTAAAACCAGTCATAATTCATTAGCAAAGGTGCCTGTTTGAGATTTTGGCTGGAGTGGGACAGATTGTCTTTAGTATACCCTTGTTCTTAAACACAGAACCGAGTAATTTGATTTTAAAAATGCATTACTTTTCTCACTTACATGCATTTCTTCAGTATGTTTTGTGTATTTTTTTTTTCTGCATCTATCTGGCCCCTTAATTTTCCTTTGTAGCCCAGAAGTAAAATGAGCAAATGTATATAACTATTTGTCTGTAAAATACTTTTTAAAAGAAAACATTTATATTTATATTACAGCTTGAATTGACCACCTTGTGTACATAGATCATCTCAAAGTATTATTTCACATTGAAAAAGATGACAAATATCTTGATAACTATAGAAGTTATGGAAGAGCTTCTAGTTTTGTATTAAGAGTTGATTGGATAGCTGAAGTTCAAGAATATGACACGGTAGCAGCAGTCATGGGTTTTTACTGTTTATTTGAAAGCTGCTACTCTGGTTGGTTTTCATGCTTCACACATTTTCAGCTAAACTTGGTTGCCTAGAATAGACTGTTAACTCTAAAAACAACTTTCATTAAAAAATGGTGATGTTTTTCTGGTGAATGAGAGGAAATTAATATTTCTAAGTGCTAGTTTCCTAATTCAAGGTGGAGAGATATGAACAACCTAAGAAAAGAACTTGCTGGCTGTATAAGAAAATGCTATATAATCATATTGTATATAAACTTCAGAAAGAAATTAGTTTTAGCAATTTCCTCTGAGCACTATACAACATAGTGAAACTCCTGGTCCTGTACTGTATTTTATATGACACATATACTTTAATATTTTTATTAAATATGTGCATTAATATTTTCACCTTGCATTTAACCACTTTGCTGCTAAAATGTTTTCACCTTTTGCTTTTCTCTTTGAAGACTTGTATCGTCTGAAAACGGTTACTGGATGGGCCCGTGCTTGCTTGCTCCTGCTGTGCAGCAAGCGTCAGCCAGCTTGCCTGGTTTGAGAGACCAAACAGATGCAAAGATCCGGGGTTGTTGCATAAGGATTGGTTTTAGTAGCATGCACGTGTTCTTCTTCTCTGGTGCTAGGGATTTTACCCGCTGTCACATTTAGGAGATGAGCAGTGGAAGGTATACATACAGCAAACCCATTCCAGAACAGCTTGTTGCATCCATACGTCACCTGGTTTTGGCGGCACATAACGCTCATTCTATCTCCTCTGAAATACTTTCGTGAGCATTTGGAAATAGAGAACTTTCTTTCCAAATCCGTAATCCTTGCCCTTAACATCGGAGCTGTAGTTTGTCAGGCATGCAGTAGCAGAGCTTTGTGTTGCTTAGAGGGGACCCGAGCCTTTGGAAACCGTCACTGAATATTAAGTCGCTCGCTCGTTGAAAGCCTCGGTTACCGTGAAAATTGTTTCCCTTGGAAGCGGGGGAGTTAAGGGAGCGCGGCGCTCGGGCACCATCTACTGGGGGAGAGCTCGGCGGCCTCCAGGCGCAGCTCTCGATGGCATCGCAGTGAGCGGGCTGGCCGTGCACGGCTGAAGGTGCACCATTAGAGTATGCTTTAGCCAGGAAATTACAGAATACTCAGTTGCAATCTGGCTGGGATGCTTTAGCTTACCATGCCTCTTGATTTTCGTTATTAATACTGAAGTAAAAATCCTTTAACCATATATTTTGCTAGGTTTAAAATTGTTGTGATGGCCTGTTACAGGAGCATAAGAACCAGGAATGAAATGAAAATTCTTTTGATTGTGTCAATGGGTTTCTAAGAACAAATTTTTTTGTTTGGTTGGTTGGTTGGTTTGGTTTTGTTTTTTTTTTTATTATTATGGTTATTTTATTTATTTCTTCTCTCAAAGTTCTTCCCACAGCAAAGTGATGGAGTTTTGATGGTCATGCAGAGGGAATTTGGCCTTTTGTGATACAAATCAAGTTGTGAGTATGCACAGGTAGGTGTGTGCTTTCACACATGAAATTCAGTAGCTGTGAAGGATACACCTACAGCTGTGTGCATGGTTAAAGCAATATCTAATGACAATCTACAATTATTGTGGTAACTGTTTAGTAAACAGCATGATGTCATAAAACTCTTTGAGAGCTTATAGAAGAGATGTTTCAAACAGTCTTAACCAATGCAGTTTCCTCTAGAGAAGCAAATGTATTTTGAAGAATGCCTTAATTGTGCATGCTGGAATAGAACATTCCCATTTTGGATGAGTTCTCCTCAGAATTTTGTGTTTGTGTGTACCTGGAGGATAATGTTGAACATTTATGTAAATAATGCCCAGGTTTAAATTAGACTTTAAATATTTTCCAAGCTTATGGCACAATGTGCAGCCAGTACAGCTATACATTCATATTAGTAAAATGAAGATCAGTATCGCTGGCTGGCAAGAAAAACAAGAACTTTAAAAAGATGCCTTATGGTACTATTAGTCCAGCAGCTGGGTGGATAAAACTTGTTTACTTTGGTGCATTTAAAAATATAAAGAGGGGTTGAGGGGGGCTGTTGGGTTTTCATTTTGGGTTTTTTTTTTCCCTCTGAAAGTTTCCCTTAATTGCAAAAGTTGTGGTTTGATACAGAAATCAAAGCATTTGGTGAAAAAGCAGCCTTCATGTTTAAAGCTGTGGTATAAGCTGTACATGGTTTTCTTTCTTTTGCTTGGTGCCATTTGCTTTTCACCCTAATGACCTCAAAGTGCCTCATGTGTATATTGTTTCCATTAAACCTCAACTGCTATTTGTGTCTACTAAATTATGTATAATTTAATTAACTCATCCCATAGGTGTTTGCGTAAAGAATATGAATATAGCTTGTTACTTTGAGTATATAATGTAAATATGTCTTTAAGTTTGTAACTGGTTTGTTACATCATATCCTTATAAGTTGATGAAGTAGATAACACCATAAAAAATATTTGAATGTTTTTCCTGTAACTACCGGATTAAAACTAACTTGAAATGAAAAAAATGTTTTTCCATTCTGTGTTGGGATTGCTCAGAACAGTGCACATGAAATGTTGAAGCTCAAGAACAGAATAAAAAGAAGTAAATACAGGTATTACCTTCAAACTCCAACATCTTTCATTGTAGGAACCATTTTTAAGAGTTGCTAAAATGTTTTAAAGAAAAATGGGCTTATACCAGTTTGCTTTGTATGTACAACAGTACTTGTCGTTGACATCATGCCTAGGAGATCAAGATTCCTTTACATAAAACATATATATCTGAGTTCCCACTTGACCCCACCACAAAAATGCATATTTCTGAGTGTAATTCTAAGCTTTGTGTAAGTTATAGAATAAGATATACACCAGAAAAGGAAGGAAAACTAATCAGTCCATGAAGAAAAATGAACAAGTAGAAATCTGTGAGACCATAATTGGAAAGTTCAGTGGTCAGGGTTTAGAATTTTTAGGATAGATTATTTTAAATTGAGTTGTATTTGCGTCTAGGTTTTACAAATGCTTTCTTATTGGTTACAGCCAATAAAGTAATTCTCCCTGTTCAGTTGCTAACTTGAAGAATTTTTATTGCCAGGTGTAAATTTTACATGGACTATTAAGTGTAGATACTTGAGCTTTTAATTGATGATGTGAAAATGCACCTCCACCTGAGAAGTGAAATAGACAAATGAATTGAATGACGGATAAGGTGAGGAGCTAGTAGAGAAAACTATAGAACTTTGTGAAAAACATGTATGAGAAAGCAGTTCAGCATTAAATATGGTTTCATACACTTTGGAAACCTAGTGTTACATCTCGGACAAATCTACCTTAATGTAATAATTAATGCATAGTCTTCTGGGTTTGAATAAGAAAAAAGGATAGGTAAGGGGTTCTTGTTATTTTATTTTTCTTGTTGTTTTCTTTTTTATCTTTTTTTTTCTTCTTGGTTTGGTTTTTTGGGGGGGTTGTGGTGGTGGGTTTTGTGGGAGGCTTTTGTTTCTTATTCTTTTTTTTTTCTTGTTCTTTTTTCTTTACAGCTGAGTCCAAGTCAGTTGCTGGAGTTTACACAGCTGGTGGCTAGTTTCTAAAGAGAATTCACAAAAATATCCAAGTCATTTTGCAATTAATACTCAGCCTTTTGTATCACTGTTTCCTGAACCTTTTGGCTTACTGTCATGGATCACTATGGGATCCTGTGCCAGAACAGAAAAACTTCAATCTGTAGGACTGTATCATCACTTCTATAATTTGAGAACACTGAGCTGTAATTTAAAAGTTTGGAAACAGACATGACAAGTAAATGAATGACAGTAAAAAATAATCTACATTTTATACCTTTAATTTGAGATTGGACAGTGTGTGTACACACACAGTGGGATCTGACTTAATTGTGCTTTGAGTAATGTGTACTGTGAATCACTAACAATACTTGGTTTTACCTAGAAGGAAAAGGAAAGGAAAAGATAAGTCAGTTGTTCAAGAAACTTGTATCTCTAGATATCCATGCCCTGACTTGAGGGGTTTGGGAATATTTGAGAATATAATGTCATTGACAGAATAAGCTTCTCAGATTAATTGTGATTTCAGCTAAGTGGTGGTTTGGCAGACTCCAGGCACATCTCAGTACCCACCAAATTAAGTACAATGTTTTTAGCAATATGCAATTATCTGTGTCAGTTCGAGGTAATGCACAGGAACAATTATGTTTGGCATTTGCTGATTTTTTTATTTTTTAAACCACCAACAAAAACCTCTTCTGCATTCTGATTTTGAGTTATATGAATCAGGGTAAGTAAGCTCACCAAAGAATAACTGTTTGAAAGAGGAGACACCCTTCTAAATGTAGACCCAGTACTGATCAATCAAATCCGTTTCTGTGGTCAGTGCTAAAAGTAGCTATAAGAAAGCCTGTTAAGATGATTAAACTTACTGTTGCATGTAAAAGTGGCTTTGAGTTATGGGCTAATCTTCCTTACTCCAATATTGTAACCTGCCAAACCATTCCTGTATGAGCTCTCTCCTTCCAGTACCACATTAGTAGGATACAAATCTATTTATGCCTGACACCTCCTAGCTCCTGTGTAAGTAACTTGCCCTTTGTATCCCATGTAAACAGCAAGTGGTGTAGAGGACTACTTCTTTCAAACTGAAAATATGAAAACACTGTTTCTGAAGTAGAAAGGGGTTGTGCAAACATATTGCTGCTGTCAGCATTTGTCACTGCCCTTTGCTGGAGCTGGCTGTCTCTTTGTACCTGACAATGTGCTTAGGTGCTTTTCTGTTGTTGCTTATATTGCCTGTGAGGGAAGTGTTACAGTGACTTGTTCTTTCCTGTCTTTTCTCCATAACTTGTTCCCTTTTTGTTTTGGTGTGTTCTGAAGTTGTCTTCAGCTTTCTCTGCCAGCATATAGAGTTTTTACAGTCTGTGTGTGCATTTGGTGATGATAGCTGCTGATCACTAAATGCCCATTATAAATAGAATTTAAAAGTTGTATTGCAAGCCTCAACAGAGTTTGAAATACTGCATCACTCATGAATATAGTAATGCTGAGAAGTTGTCTCCATTAGGTGGGCATTCAGCCACAGACTGACCAATCCAAAGAACTGTTTTCCAAGTCTGATATGGTTTTACCTAAGTTTTCTTTTGTCTCTTACCTATTTGCATTTAACTGTTTATAAGATGGGCAATGGGCTGGATTCTGCAAAACATCAGGAGAGCCAAGGGGAGCAGGAAAACTAAAACACTGAAGCTCTAAACAACCGCTGGTTTGCTCTCTTGCCCTAAAAATCACATTTGTAATAGAGTTAAATAATTTTAACAGTTGTTGGAACTATGTTGAAACCAACAAGGTGGAACAAATTAGTTTGGGAAGGTTGTCACTGTTGGCCTTCAGGAGTACAAGAGACACTTGAGTCACCAGCTGTGCAGGATCCACTGTTCTTGTTTTCCATGACGCTACCGCTAAGTGTTAAAAATGCTGCTTTTGAAGGAGAGAACTCTTTCTTTCAGGGCTACTTCTCTCATGAGAATGGTGAATGACTCTTCCTGCTTCCTTGTGCTTAGTGGTCTTCTGTTAGTTCTTGGAAGCCTGGAAATTGGTGGAGACATGAGAAGTGAGAATGGTGATCCCTGCAAGGTGAAGAGGTACACTGTGGGACAGAGGTTAAATTACTGCTGTGTTATCATGGGATTAGAGTGGGGGAGAAGAGGAAGAGGAGCATCATCTGGGTCCTACTCACAAAATTAATCTCTTCAGGATGTGTTGACAAGTGATGCAGCATTTACAAAAAATTTCAAACATTCTGAATACAGCTATGCAGTTTCTGACTTCCCCAGTGCCTTTGAGCCTTTTTGTGTACCTGAATTAGTAAGTAAACTCTGATACAGTCAAGATCCTGGCTCTTCCATAACAGGGAGTGTTCAGAAATATGCCAAGTCCTAGTCCAGAACACTCCTCTTTGTACATGGTGCATGTCTGGGATTTGTGCAGATGAATAGCTGAATGACTGGTATTGAAGGTTGACTGCTGTCCAGACATTTCAGTTAACAACTCTGTTCTAAAACAGCAGTGCTCTCCAGACTTCTGATTAACTCTGGTTTGTGGCAGACTTGCACAGATTTCTCTGAGTTAGCTACATTAGTAAACTTATATATCTGAAGTCACAGTTCTGAAGGCTTTAGTGCATTTGGAGCTGATTGATCAAAGAAGTGGTGAGTTTCCATCCTCTGAGACATTCAGAATTCACCGAGGCAGATCCCTGACTAATCTGCTCAAGCTGACCCTGCTTTAGGCATTTGAGGTTGGACTAGGTGATCTCCAGAATTCACTTACTGCATCAGCAATTCTGTGGTTTTTCAAGAAAATTATGAATTTTGAAGAAGCAAGATAGTTTCAGAATAACTGATATGATTTTGTGCCTGCTAAAACTGATCTCTAATTTTGAGGCAAATCCTACCATTAATGCTTGAATATTTCAAGTTACGATCAAAGAATTGTCATTTTAGTCATGTCATCATTATAACTCAATGTTTTTCACTGTCAGAATTATTAAAATATGAATATATTTCATGAACAAAGGCTTTTCAACATAAGTAATAGGTATTAGCATGGTTTTGAGGTGAGGGGGAAAGCTAAGTGTTAGTAAGCTTAAAAATATTCACAGGTGTTTGCATAAGTACTGAACAGCTGCTTCACATGCTCTTTTGGCACAAAAATGTTTTCTCAGAGTTGCTAACTTCAAGATAGTTTAGTTAAAAAAAAAAAATTCAGCACCTCCAAACCTTTTCCAGATTACCAATCTTAAAAGAACCTCTAAGGCCTGGCTGGAATCTGGGGCCTGAGCCAAGCTAGGTAAAAATGCCTGTGCACAGTATATTTGGAAGGCACACACATCTGCTCAGGCTGAAGCATCAGCAGCAGGGTGAGACTGGACATGGGTGAGTACAGGCAGAACTGGCAACTAGTCAGTGAGTCTGGGACCCTGTTTCTACTACAAAATTTAAACTATTCTTAGTAGCCAGAGCCAGAGGATGGGTGGGGACTTGAGAAGACTGAGTCATTCCACTTCATGCCACTACTAAAAAATCGAAGTAATGTTACTGCACACAAATATTCATCCCGTTTTTAGTCAGACACTTTTCTCAAGTGGTTACTAGAATAGATTTTAGCTATGTAATTGTCAGTTCACATTTCTTAGTCCTGTTTCTCTTTTATGAAGTTTAGAAAAATGAAATATAAAAACTTTTGCCCTTTTTGTGTTTCTGGAAAATTAAAAAGTACCTGAACTGCAGCATTTGCTTGTTGGGTGTCCTGTTGCCAATGGATTCCTGCTAGTTT
Organism: Urocynchramus pylzowi; assembly: GCA_013397555.1. Lineage (NCBI taxonomy): Eukaryota > Metazoa > Chordata > Aves > Passeriformes > Fringillidae > Urocynchramus > Urocynchramus pylzowi. Next base: position 746,257 of record VZRH01006718.1, on the reverse strand, counting down.
ACCTCCAGCCAGCAGTGAGGTGGTAAGTCTGGCTCATCAGCTTACTCAATAACATGCTGATTGTGACTCAAGTCCTTCCTGCACTATCCTTGATGACTTCATGCTCACTGTAGCTTTTCTCTCCATTAATCTACCAGTGTCTCCAAAAATGCTCAATTATTGCCTAAGGTTTCTCTTCCCTTTAGACCAGTCACATCTTTGCTTTCCCCTCAGTTCTCATTTGTTCAGCCTGATACCTCTGAACTGGCTCACATTGATGAGTGTGGTGGCAGTTCTCACCACTGACAGTATTTTCCTCCAATGTTTATTAATCATAAATATAATTTCTTGGTAAATGCTGCTGTGAGGTTTTACAGTAGTCTAAGGAAAGTAGAAGGATTTTGCCCCAAGATCAAATGAAAAATCCCTTACTCTTCCCATAAGGTGGGAAGTAAGCTAAGGGAGGGTGGGAGTGATTATGCTGGTTGTACTTTTCCACACTATCACTCCTCAACCTTGCAGTAATATACCTTTGGCACCAGAGTTAGGAGTGTAAGGCACTGGAGCTGTAAGACTCAATTTGACTTCACACCCTGAATGTGTGGCCCAGATGTATCTACTGAAACTCCTTCACTGCAGCAGTTGTCTCAATTCCCTCTGAATTTCTTTAACATAAACATTTACATTTAGAGGGAAAAGTAGGGTGAGAAATTAGCATATCTGTATTGTAACAGTTTGTTAGGACAGTTGCTATAACTTGGAACAATTTTGAAAATGCTCAACCAGTTGACTTCCAGATTTCTAGATGACATAGAATAGTTTTTTCCAAACTAACCTTTACAATGTGCTTTGCCCAGTGCAGGTAGTCCCAATTGGCTGTATATCTGCTGAAGAATGAGACAGAAGTTACCTTTAACCATACCCCTGGGGATAGGCTTCAGTGACATCTTGAGTGCAAAGCTGCCTGCACTGGGAAACAGCTTATTTCAAGTCCTCGCTCCCTTGATTTGTATATTTTTTCACTCTTTTCCTAAGGGCTTGCACTTGGGAATCTACTTTTAGTCTCCTGAGGAAGATATAGAAGCCTTCCCCTTCATAAAGCAGGCAATCATAAGGTTATACAGTGGAGTCTTTTTGTAAACCTGGACAGAACACCACCTGGGCTTACTCCTTGATTGATAAGTAGCATGTACTAACTCAGTTATGAGTTGTGTTACTGTTGTTTACCCACAAATGACCATTAAAAAATGTAGGCTTCCTTATCAGGTTATTGGCTAAAGAACTGCTCTTTGCAAGACATCAAAGTGATACAGATTTGTAAATGGACAAACTAGGTCCTGCTATGTGTGTGGACCTCTTCTGGGATTGTTTGCCTTCTAAAAATTTTGCGTAGCTGAAAAAAATCTCACCTTGTGTAATGAATGATTGTACTGTAGAAATGATCTTCAAGCATGCCCAGTTTAAAACTGTGTGTGTGGCAGCTGGACGTAAGAACATTTAAATGGAACTGCTCCCACGTGTTGCAAAGGTCATTTAGGAAAGGCTGACATCATTAATGACTCATGTCTGCAAAAACACAGCAACTGACATACTATCACAACATCACTTGAGATGAAAGTCTTGGCTGTCAGAGCATTTGGCGAACACACCGCCGGGACTTGGTGGAACTTTGACATCTGTGATGCAGCCCAAGAGGAATTTCAGGTTACATATTTACATGGATGATTGGATGGCACCTCATCAGCTGCAGTCGCCTTGCAATGATCTTTTCTTCCCTATTTCCACTACATGGTGCAGTAAATGCCTAACTATATCTCTGACTTTGAAGATCCATTCTACTTGCAGTACTCTCACCAGCTGCTGACATGCCTGGATAGTCACTTACGAGACTTCAAACATCTCCTGAAATGTGGCTGGTAGCAACATGCTAATAGAATTTTCAGTGAGTTCTTTTCTTCCTTTTTTGGACAGTAAGTAACTTGTCAATAGCACATCTACAGTGACAGTTTTAAAGATCTTGAAAGATTGTCAGTTCACTCTTACCTTGATTTCTTACAAAAGTGGAGAAAGCTACTAAAGAGGTAGGTATCAACAGGTGCTGCTTAGTGTCAGTAGGCATAGTCTAGCTATGTCATCTATAGATATAGATAGATATAGTAATGTTATGCAGAGTTATTCAAAAGCCTGCCATGTCATCATGTAGATCAGTACAATACCTGAAAACTTACCTTTGTCTTTTGATACTGACTGTTAAATCACAGCTGACAGTAATTTGTGATGTCAAATCAGGACTGAAGCAAAGATCTTTCCCTAATGTGGTTTTTTTTTTTCATAGTATCTTCCAAGTCAATTATATGTTTGAATATAGGAACTTACAGTGATCATAGATCTCAGGCATTCAGAATATAAAATTGTTTAAAATCTTAATTGGGCTCATATACAATGTGGTGAATGCCAAGGATTGCTGAGTGCACAGTCTTTGTTTCATCCAAAAACTTGTGCTTGCTGAAGACTTTTATTTCCATCCAGTATGTATGTCAGTGAACAAGCAGCAGTTAATCAGCCAGCTAGATAACATGTAAACAATGTCTTACAGTGGTTTATTGACAGTCCTCTTCAGGTGAAATAGCTCCAGACAAGTTATTGATGGCTGATGCTACACGTAATCTGTATAAGTTCATTTCAATGTTTTCAAGACATTAACTGACCAAAATGAGAAAGCTGAGCTGGGGTTTACCTTAGCAGCTTGGTATTCAGCCTTGCTCAACCCCTGCGTTAGTTCTGCTCATCTGTTTAACTGAAACACAGTCATTTCAGCTCTTCTACCAACATAAACATCGCATGCAGCACTCTGCAGAGGCATGGCATGAAAAGTTTCTTTTCAGCTGAGCAGAGCTTAGTGAACCACAGCATGTCCCAAGGAATGGCAAATACACCCAGCCTGATGTTGAAGCAAATGGTGGTATCTTAAGCAAAATCTCCACAGCCAGGCAAACAAATTGTGGTGTCTCAAGCAAAATCTCCACAGCCAGGAGATTCTGCTTCTCTCCCAACAGCAAATAAATCCTAGAAAAGTGTTTTGGGTTGTTTTGTGTTTTTTTCTTTCTTGTTCTCAGTAACTTGTTTGCTTACATACATTGTTCCCTGAGCAGCAAGTTTAGGCTTTTATGCTGCTTGCTGCCTGTAGCTTTAGAAGAGCATCAGCTTTGGGAACATTAGTAGAAGTGCCTCATCTATATGCACGCTGCTCTGGAGTTCTTTTGACAGTGTCATGGACAGCTCTTTAGAAGATCTGTTATAAGGCTGAATCTTCAAGAGCAAACATCAGGCAAGAACATGATCAGTATCACTTGTAGTGTTACAAGTTCCTGTGCTGTGACTTGGAACCTCCTGATGCTTTTTGTTAATCTGGCAGTGACAGAGTTACACCTCATCTCATCGCCATTCACCTCAATGATGAAATTGCAAATCTTGTGCTAAGATGTACAAACCATGACAGTTTTCTTCCAATCATCCCTTTTTAGCAAACAGAAAATGAAAAAAAAAAAACTTGCCTAAAAAGCTACTCCTAAAAAATGTTTCAGGAAAGAAAGGTTTCCATCAATATTATCACACATAATATCTTTAGTTGTCAGTTTAGAGTCATGGACCTTCAGCTTGAGGTCCCAGCAGAGGAAATTGATCTATTCCTTTTGAAATGCTGAAATGTGATTAGTTGGGCTTCCTGATCTTATATTCTACTTTTTATACCATCTTTGCTTCTTATCTCAGAGCTTCCATTGTGACCCCACTCACCATTTAGTATTTTCATTATTTAATTACATTAATAAGCACTACCTGCACAGTTTCAAATGCTGCAAGGCTAATCTAGCTTTCTACCACTCCCTTACACATCCTGACAGACCAGGTGGGAACCCCATACCTGCTTCCTATGCCACCAAACATCCCAAACACCTAACCTTTACAAGTTAATCTTAATCTTTAGAAGTTGTATTACAACCTGGAGAACAGCCCTGTAAATGTGTGACCCTCCTGTGCATTGGGTTCCAATGACCTTGCTGTGCTCTGGTTTTAGCTCACTTTCAGACTGTGGTTGTCCAAATTCCACTTTCCCTCTTTGTTTGGTCCAGTATATCCATTCCAGCTGGTAACAGGCCTCTGAGTTTGTCACTGCTCAATGAATGAACCACATTGATAATGTTTTTGTAAGTTGCATGGAGAAACCCTGTTGTGCTTTTCCTCCCTTACTCCCTCTGCTGTAAGAACCTTGCATAAATTTTAGTGTCACTTAGTCACACATGAATAAGACTCTTTCAGTGCCAGGGAAAAAAAAGACATTGAAAGGCCAGTTATGGAAAAAAAAAAAAAATATCCCTTAAATCTAGTAGAACCTAGATAATTTAATTTAAATCTAGTAGAACCTAATGATAATTTTAAAATTATCATTTTTAAACTAGATCAGCCCTTTAGCTAGTAGAACTTATTTTTTAGGTGCTGTTATTGTACCTTACACTTTGAGTAAAGCAAAACTGCATGGATTACAATTTATGGAATGAGGAATGTCAACAGAGAAGCACACTGAATATTTCAAAAATTGCTTTAACCCATAAGTGGTTAACATTAACATTTGTTTAGTGCCAGTGAAGTTAAATTTATGTGGCACGTAATTTAGGAAATTGAGTAGGCAGAAAGCTGGTAGATGCCTTTTTAGTTAAAAAAAAATGTTCATTTTCCATTAAATGGTCACACATTTGTCATAGCAACCTTGAAGGTGGCCATAATGCTAAGCAAAATAAACAGTCCTAGCATAATGTTCACTGTAATAACATGTCTCATGAGCTAGTTCAGTACTCCTTTTTATTACCTTATTTTCATTGCTCATTCACTGTGTTGGAGTTCTGTTTTGTGGTTTAATCATTATTACATCATTTTCCTTTCTTAATTTAAAGGTGCTGCCCTTTTCCTGTCATTCCATGACACCTCTTTACTACATGCACGTATCCCTCTTAATTTTTTTCTTTTTTTAATTTCTTAACAGTGAGTTCTTTACTCTATTAGTTCTCAATAAAGACTAATAGTTGGGTACATTTTTTTACAAATCTAATTAGACTCTGCTTTGTCATTAGGAGAAAAAATACAAGAAGAAGGGCAACAGGAAAAGGGCAATACAGTTTAAAAAGTATGACAATACAAAAATGCAGAGAAAGGTTCTTCAAAGTCTATCATACTGACATCTGTGCATTACAAAAAGTTCTAATGTTTACAGCTAATGCTCATCAAATTTCATGAATCATGGACAAAGCACCCAATATTTTGCACAAATTCTGAGTTTAAAGTAGAAAAGCTGTTCTCTATTCCAGTAGTCTTTTTTCCTCCTCTTCCTTTTGGAAATGAAGATATGTAAGTAAAATTGAGCAGAACAACATAATAGAGAAATGCAGCAGATGGACAATTTCTCTTCTATGTGTCTTTCCTGTCATTCCTAATATACACAGGAAAATCCCCACTGACTCTCCCTGGGGATGGCCAACTGCCAGGCCAGGACTGAACAGGGAAAAGATTCAGGGCTGGCACCCGATTTTAGCATTTTACCCTTTAACAGCTGACATATTGAAATAACTAAACTGTTCATTTTTAAGCAACATATATGTGCTACATAAACAAAAAAAACAAAAAAAA
>VZRH01006718.1:670735-726443 GCA_013397555.1 Urocynchramus pylzowi | reverse complement strand
TCGGCCGGGAGCGGGGTCACGGCGTGGGCGGTGGGCTCGCCCTGGCTGTAGGGTGGGCGGGGCAGAGGAGCCCGGGCGCTCCGTGCGGTGCAGCGGCCGCGGGGGCACTGGGGCGGCCGCTGGAGGCTGGCGGGGCAGCGCCTCGTTCTGTGGTGCCTGCCCGCCTCCCGCGATGCGCTTGGGATGGGACGGGGCAAAAAGTGTGCGAAATTTAATTTTCAGTTATGTTATTCCCAGTACTCCAGGGCAGTCAGTTGTTACTGTTAGGAGGAAACTAGACTAAACACTTGAGTTAATACTTGAGTTCTTCTCTGTCAGGCGTGTTCTGAGAGATCAAAGTCTGTTTTCACATACTCATGTAAAAATGCCTGTCTCATATTTTCTGACAAACTGTTTTTTTATATAAATGACCAATAATTTTTTTGGTGTGTTTAATAAAAAGTCTGAATTATTGCTTGACAAAAGTGAGGTAGAAAGATTAATTCCTTTACGTGTAGATACTAACCAGCTTACAGTAAAATAATTTGAAAATGTGTATATTTTATGTTACGCTTACTTCTTATTACTAATGTTTATCTCTCTGTGCAGGTACACGGGTGCCCTGTTGGAGGAGGAGGCCCTGAAAAAAGCAGCAGAAAATGGATTGTCTTCACCTGAATTTTTTGAGCTTTGCATTTGGTTAGGTTCCCAGATAAAGTCGCTTTGTGATATGGAAGAAAGCATCACTGCAACAGATGGTATATGAATGTTAATTTAGTATTTGTTCAGTGGATTTAGACCCATTCTGTTCAGCTAATAGTGAAATTACAGTGTTGAAGTTCACAAGAAACCTGAAAGGTAGCCAAACTCAGGCTGATATTTGTATATATGTGGCTCTTAGATTAAGGTCTTCTGTTCTGAAGACTGTTTCAAAAGGGAAAAAGAAGGTGATTTGGGGTGGTTTTAGATACACATAAATGTGAAAAGTACATTCACTCCTGTAATCATACTTTGATGGCATGAATTGCAGTGCCGGGTGTTTTCCGGCTGTTGGTCCAACACAGTGTTCTGGTCAGCACTGTGTGTGGATGTGTGAAGGGCTTGCTAGTGCTGCCTGATTGTTTCTGTTGAGGGCTGGAGTTTGGATGAGGTTTTGTACTACTTATGTTTTCACCAAAAAAGTAGTGGCACTAAAACCAGTCACTGAAAGTAATGGGTTCATGGCTCCTGTCACTTTTTCATCAGAAAATTAGTTACATTGACATGCTACTTAGTGGCATAAACTGTTCACTTCCTTCTGGTGGTCATTTGGGTTCATGTCTTCACAGGCTGCTGTAGCATTACCTCATTCAAAACATAAGTACAAGATACTATTAGAAGGATATCTTCTTGTATGTAGGACTTTTTTAAGAAAAATGTTACTGGTGTGGTAGGTGGTTAACCTTTGGGCTGTTGAAATCTGCAATAGAAGTGCATGTTAAAAAAATTAGATTGCAGTTTGATGTTTCTATAAAAAGCCATTAATTGTGCATTTATTTCTATAGGTGTAAAAGATACAGAGAGCTTCCAGCTTGAAATTAGTGGCTTTTTGAGAGAAATGGCTTGTCCGTATTCGTCACTGGTGTCTGGAGACATCAAAGACAGATTAAGAGAGAAAGAAGATTGTCTTAAACTCCTTTGTGAGTAACAATCATTTTCCTGTTTATACTGCAGTATTTGATATGCATGCTTTATCATAAGTGAATGATCTACACTGAAGAGTTCTTGATGTGTTTTTAAGTTGATGTGCACAGTCATTACATACTAGCTCAGCATGCATCAGCTCACTTGTGCAAAGTGAAAAATAGAGCAGCAATAGAAAGCTGTTTAACAGAAACTAAAATTTCTTTTAAAAGTATGGTGCAACCTACTGAGGCCTCCTGATCCCTCTCTTGATCCAATTGTTCCAGCTCACCTAAACTGAGACCTTGCTTCCTGTGTTTGTGAGGGGTTTCAGGGCAGCTTGAAAAGAAATGCTGCACAATTTGAAGGTGCTGAAAGCAGAATTGAGAGAAGCAATGTCTAAAGGTTGGACTTGGACAAAGGAGTGGCAGCAGGAACCAGTGTGGTAATATGAAACTAGCCAAGGAACTTGGGATCTGGTGGCAGAAGGGAGTTAAACAGTTAAGTGCAGTGTGTAGGCTGATGGTCAGAAGTCAAGTGAGAGGAAATTAAGGTCATGAATAGGAAACATACTGACCTATTCAGGAGAGAACTGAGAAAGTCTCCCTTTTATCACGGTTATCTTGCAAATGTGTTTATTGTAGCTGTACTGAGAATGTGGATGCAGAAATGCTTAAGTGTCTCTAAATCTGCTGTTATGATGCTTTTCTCTCTAGTATTTCTAAGTACAGAACTTCAGGCTTTAAAGATACTGCAGAGCAAGAAAATTAAAGGCTCTCATTTGGAAAAGCACAATGAAATTATTCAGGAAGTGCAAGCTATTTGTGATGCACTGGGTCTGCCAAATTCCTCATCTTCTGGTATTCCTCCCTTGTTAACCAGTGTGGAGCAAAAGGTATGGCCTCTTACATCTTCTCACTATTGCTAAACTGTAAGCACTGTCTCTGTAAGCATTCATCATAGAGTTAAGGGCCCAGCAGTCTCACCCATAAAAACCCTATCTGACAAGTGCAAAAGAATTTTAATTCTGAAAGGCAGCTTAGTGTTTTAAGTTAAACTATTTTAGTTATGAGGTGAAGTATTTCAGCATTTCACTGAGGTTGCAATGTACCTGATCAGACGTATTTTGCCATGCAAGTTTAAGGTATAAGTTTTCCTCTTACCCATTCAAATGTGCTGTAGCAAGCAAAAAACTTTGGGTAATAACTGATTGTGCATTTATATACCTGTAGTCATTCTGGGATGTATTTAAATTTAATATCCAAAACTTAAATTAGTCATTTTTAGTTTATTAATTTCTTAATTGCAAGTGTGGATTTGTTGGTGGTATTGCCTTAGTTGCAGAAGAGGATGAAAATGCCTGAATTGCTAGTATTCAGTGAATAAGCCAACTTAAACCTTAGTCAGCAAGATAGTTCTTTCTGTTGTGTACCTCCAGGTTTTAACTCATTTCACTTATGTGATCCTTAATCTGATTTCCTTACTGCAGAATGTAAATAGGCTCTTGAGGTGGAATTTATCTTCTCTGTCAGACAGCTAAAAGTTTTGGTCTTCATCTCTCTCTAGTGTTTGGGAAGAGAGTGACTGATCTCCCTTTTAGGGTAGAATAAAAACTCCCTCTGCTTCTGAATCTCTGAATTTAATCATTTGACATGACTGTGCTTATTTTTTCTTTCATTCTTCCTCATGAACCAGTGGGCAGTTGAACATTCAGAGAGAGGGCCTGGTACTTGCATGATTTTCTTACATCTCTCTTCAGTGTGACAAGACAAAACCTTTAATAGGTTAAATTATAAAAGGCATCACCCAGGTGCAAGTGGAACTGCCTACTCCTACATTATAACTGTGCTTGATCTATTTCCTTTAGTTCTAAGGAAATCTTTACATTCAGTAAATATTTTTGAAGGGATGAAGAAACAATTCTAGCACTGTTTTGGGAATGAAAATGTCAGAGTTACAGCTGATGACTAATGGCCTGATTGTGCTGATCTCCCTCTGTGTTAGCTGTGTTTCCATCCATGTGTGTTTATAGGCTGCAGCTATGCCCAGTGGCCTTCCCTGCTCAATTCCTTCCTTCACTTCTCAGGTAGATTTAGTTTCATCCCATTATAGGGACAGGACTCCAGTTCTGCAGCTGTGGGACTGCAAGACCAGACCTGGAGCACCAGTTCCTTTATTCACTCATAGTGATACGTTTTCTTTGAATTATTGGACACCTGGTATCTGCCACCTTTTGCAAAGTCTGACATTTCCTATCAGACAGCATCACAGGCTTGAATTGTGCATAGTGTTGCCATCCCAGTTTGTATAAACTGTTACACTTTCAGAGGTACTAAAATGAGCAGAATCTTAAAAGCGTTTTGCTTGGTTGGTTTTTTTTATTAATGCTGCCTGGACTGTTTTCCAATCGTTTTCAGGTCTGTCAGTTCCACAGTGGAACTCACTTGTACTCACTTCAGAGTGTAGAAAGTTGGCAAAACTAATTCATTCATCTTCTGTGACTCGAAATTAATAGTATAATTTGTTCTCTGTGTGTTTCATCCCTTATGAACAAAGGATTTTTTCTTACCTAGCAGGAGATTTTGTAGAATTTCTGCAATGTGTTTACTTATCCTCATCCATTACTTTAATATAGGACAAGTTTGGAGTTATTTTGGTAGATGACAGAGTTAGAGACATAAACTTATAGGTATAGCTGCTTTAGAAAGGTGGTGCCACCAATTAAAGTTCATTGGCTTTGTAAACAAATAAAAAGAGCACCATTTTGTTACTATTTTTTAATATGAACACAGAAATTCACTTGAAATGATATATTTATTTTTCCAAATACTTTTTGGCTTTTGATTTAATTAGATTCTGCATAAAATTCCACTGTTGATATTTAGTATTATATCATTCATGATACAGACTTACATACTGATCTAGTGTTTTGATTTAGTGTATCTGCAAATGTATCTGCAGCATTTCAACATGTCTACTCTTTGTCTCTGTCTAGCATCTTCAGCATTGTCAGTAGCTGTGGGAGTAGTTCTGAGAATAGTTTGGCTGTGCAGCAGCAACCTACCAAAGGCCAGATCACACACTGTATTTTGGTATGGAACATTAGAACATTTATTGTTTTAAGTAATTTTCCAGTTTATTTAAAAGATCAGTATAAAATCAGGATTGCTTTCTTCATTCAAAATGAGTTTCATAGTAGCTCAAACTTTGAATGTACAGTCATAGCAAGTATCTTTTGCATCTCCTGTAATTACCTAGGGTAGTGGTTATCAATATACCTAAGAAAATGAGAGATGAATTGACAGTGTTATAGCCTTCTATCACTAAGTATATCTTATTTTATTATACAGTACTGAAAAACTAATAGTAATTTTTAAGTTGTTTAAGATGCTGTTCCCTTGCAAAGTATATTTACAAAGGGGGAATGTAGGAGTCAATCTGAAATTTAGTGCCAAAACCTCCATAGATTCTAAATGAACACTGATGAAAAATTCAGAAAAGTTCATGCCAGTGTTGTGCTTTGTAACTAGTGCTTACATCTGGCTGTTTTCCAATCAAGATAGTGTGAATTTCACACCTGATTACAAAGTGACATTCTGATAGTGTTTATTTGAAAAAACTTTTCATGTGATTTTATTTAAAAGACTTCTGAACTTTTTTTGCCCACACTGTTAAAAGTACTCTGCTACTTTTCATATATCAGTGGAATGAAAAGAAACTACAGAGGGCTTCTGAACTAAGTCAAAATTAAGCTAACATAACACTTAAGTGAAATGTGAGAAGAATATTTTTTAAGATATTTGGGTAGAAATACTAGAATTTATTATTATTTAAGTTAATGTGTTTCATTTAACTGTTGATCTGTAGTAATTTTACAGATGTAATGGTGCCTGGGCAGTATGGATTAGTGTAACTGCAGAGAAAAAACTGAAGAGTTGTCTTGTTCACCAGACATCAGGGTGAAACAAAAATGTATTTAAAGTTACATAAATACTGAATTTATCTGCAGGTGTATGAAAGAGAGGCTTAAAAAATATTTTGTGCTTAAGGTGATCTCTCTGCAACTGTTCAGTACACCTTACAACCAATTAAGGCAACATTTTTTCCTCAAAGTGTTGCTATTTTAAACTAATAACATGACACCTTTCCACAGGTCAGGTTTTTTCAAAATTTCGAAAAACTCTGGAGGTGCATACATATATGATGTTTTTCTGTGCAAATGGTGTAAAATGTAATTTTACAATTTTACAATTTTTAAATGTAAAAATTACTGCTCTGTTTTGACAGAAGATGAGGATATTTAATAAATACATTGAATATGGTAATGAAATGGGAGCTAAATTTTTTTTCAGTTGTACAAAATTACAAAACAAATGAGAAATGTCATGTTCAATAAGGATACACTTTATTTGTTAACAGTAAAATAACTGTTAATTAACAGATTTGAATTTGGTATTTTTGTCTCAAGCAGATCCAATGGCTTATTTGTTTTCATTTTATATTTAGAGACTCTGTGAACTCCCAAAGCAATCCCATAAATTTTTAGTGCTACCGAGATCCTTGATTACAGTATGTCAAATAGTCAAATATACTTGTCTACATCTAGTTTTTATTATTTGGTTTTATTTTTACACCTGAATGTATAGAAACATTAGGATGATTTGGCTACTACAATTTGTTTTATGTTTCTTTGAGTGTGTTTTCACTGCTCTTTTATCAGGGCACTGCATTTGGTTTTGTTCCCACTTACATGTGCAAACTTCTTTCTGGGTTGAGGTGGATTTTTTAAACTCCTGCATATCCTTCTCATTCCAGGGCAACTGTCATGTGTGGGATACAGGTTATGGCATAGATTCTCACATCCATTGTTTTCTTGTCCTCTGGCAGACTGTTGTGTGTCAGAGTTCCTGTGCTCATACCTCTGTCATCAGTCATGGCTGGACAATGTATTCTGCAGCTGTAAGGCAGCTCAGCTTACTTCACCATTATAGCTGTAGGATTTCCCCATGAGCCCTGCTGATGGGAGTCAGGAGTAAGTAGAGATTCACTAATCTGAATAGGGCTTTACAGTGTGTCAAAAACATAGACCAGTACATGAGTACAGACCAGTTCATCAGTGAAGAGATTCCTCCTTAACTGTTACTGATTAGTAAAGCTGTGCTGGATAAAAATTATGTAGGTGTTCTCTAACTTGGAAAGAAAACATTGCAGAAGTTTGGGGGCCGTTTCTCAGTCAGTAAAGGATCGTTTCATTTAGCTGCTCTTGTTTCTTCTAGTTCTGATTTTCATTGATTATCTTCCTTAATTGTTCTCTCTAAACTTCCTGTCACTTTTCAATTCATGGAAATCAGGAGTAAGCAGCAATGATTGACTTTTGATGGCAGAATGTGTGGCTTTTGTATGTGGAGCCCAGTGTTGTGTTTGTCTCTTAGTTGTCCTTGCACCTGCAAACTTAAAATAGTTCTAATTTTTAGGTAGTATTCAGCATCACTGACTTTCACATCTTCTTTCACACTCTAAATATAAATTACATTAAGGATTTTTCATTTTGTTGTATTGGTTTTTGTTTCAGCAGCTGGTCTCATTTTGATAGACTCTCTTTCTTTCAAACTTTGAGGTAATATTTCTGACCTCAGTGGTATATCAATAGACACCTCTTGCCCAGTAGAATTTTTAATTTGTCTGCTGTTTATTCCTTATTCTATACTAATTACTGATCTCTTCATCTCTTGTTGTCATACTGATCTTACTCTATTGTTGATTATTAACTTTTGATTTTGATCTTCAGACATTCATTTAAATTCAAACATAGTTTGTGCTTAGGTGCATATGCATTTTGTAGTGGAATATGGCACCGTGCACATGCTTCAGTAAAAAAATTGGCTTCATGCAGAAGACAGACAACCTTGGAGTGTTTTTTGTAAAGGAAAAGGTTATAGAGAAGCAAGAATTATCAGAGAATGAGGAGTGTTGGGATCAGTATGGTACCTGGAACTGAACTTCACCCCTTATTGTAACCTCTTTTGATATGGATTGAATGTAATAACAGGGAGTATTACATTAATAAGATTGCCACTTTTCAGATACTGCTATGCTGCCTTTTCTGATAGAGTCAAAACAGTGTTTTTCCTTAATTTGTTCACTGCACAATATATTTACCTCAGACTTTTTTCTGGGGTATTGTGTTTTTAACCTGCCAGAGTGCTCCCAGTAGTGATGTAAAAAGAAAGAACAGAAACCTTGGTTTTCACAGAAAATTTGAGATCAGATATTTTTCTTCATATACGCAAAAAAACCCAAATTTGAGATAATTATAAAAATCCTGTCATACGAGAGTTGATTTTCTAAGTATTTATTTTAAAAATTAACTAGGTGCTCCAGAATTTGGTTTTTGACTTCTAGAATTTTTTTTCATAGCGATTATTAGAGATGATATTTCTGTAACATGTGAAGCTCAAAACTGAGCTTTGAACCATGCCTTTATGACAAATGTAATATAAATGCCTGTGTGCCTGCATGAAGTCTTATAATCCTTGCACATGTATCTAGTGGCTGTCCTCAGTTACAGGTTTTACTGTAGATCATGCACTACCTTAATCCTTCCTTTGACACATAAAAGAAAATTAATTCTAGTTTTTACTCATTTTGCTTGGTTCCCCATGGTTATTTACTAAAGCAAATAAAGATGTAGTTCTCTCCATCAGACTGTACAAAACTTGCAGGAACAATGATATCCATGCAGTCAACTCCACCTGAAAAATCAGTTGGATTATGTTCAAGTTATGTACAAGTGTTGTGGGCATTCATGGTAATGATTTTAGAAGAGCTTTGCCAAAGGAAGTTCATACAAGAAGAGGAGGTAGAGATTTCTTGTAATGAGAGAGGAAAATGCAGTGGTGTTTGGAAAGAGCATATTTCATCTCTAATTATCTAATTATAAGAACTAATGGAAGAAGTATGAGCAAATTTGATTTGGAGTGAATGCAAAAGTTTTAAACATAATGTTAGCTGGAACCAGGTATAGGATTAGAATGAAATCAATGAGAAAGAATGACTGCATGCTTGTCGTATCTTCTGCCTTTCTTAATAACACCCATCACCAGATTTTTTGTAGCCCAGTGTAACATTTGGCAACAGAATTCCGAACTTGCGATTGTTGTTGTTGTTGCAACACTTAGTAGTATCTAAAATGAGTAATTTAGCTAGTCCTACTTCCTGTATGCACTTGATAAACTTACTATATAACTATTGTTCTGTTAATGGGAGGACAAGTGATGTGCCATAAAATATTTTTGTATAGAGGCTGGTCATCTTATAAAAGTACTCAGGAAATCTTTTTAGATTTTAGTGGATCATAAGCCAGAAGATGTGTATCTGTTTTCATGAGTCTGCTAAAACAAACGTGCTCTGTTTGATCTTCCAAGTAGCAAAATGAGATTGTAACAAATTTTGCTGAAATAAATCTAAATATCGTTTGTGTTCTGAGATGTATGTGTTTTTTTCAGGTAAAGGACGTTCTCTCAAAAGTTAAAAATAACCATGTGGGGAAATCACTGCTGACAAAACCTCTGAATTCTGACCAAGTGGTAAAGAAAAATTTCACCATTTCTTTTCAGTATTTAACAGGATGGTCAAAATAAATGCATATGGCTTCATTTAACTTTGCCTTTCTACAGTCACTGTTCTATTGCTGAATATTAATACTAAAATTCTAAATACTAACAGTGATATTTCCAGAACTGACATTATAAAACACACCTTGTGTTGATTCATCCATGGTTCATTTTCAAATCATTGTGTATATGCACACTACTGTAGCATTACATAGATGCTATGTAGTTTATAGTGGTCACCTCGGGATAGACATCTTATTTGATGGTTGGGGTTAAGTTTGGATTGACCTCTATAACTTTATATATTTGTCTGTTTGAATTTCTTATTGTAACACTGCAGGAAAGATTGGAAAAGATCAATGATGCTCTTTGCAGTGAGTACGAGTGTCGACGGCGGATGCTGATGAAGAGGCTCGATGTGACTGTGCAGTCTTTTGGCTGGTCTGATAGAGCAAAGGTAAACTTGATGTATTTTTTGCTTCCTGTAGGTGGGAGTCTGCTACTGTTCCCCAAGTCTTCCTACAGAATATGCATGCCATGTAAATACACAAATACACTTCCATCACTGTTATCTTTTTTGCAGCCTGTTCTCATCTCAAGTTGTAATATCCAAATCCTAGGTATT
The DNA here is from genome assembly GCA_013397555.1 of Urocynchramus pylzowi. Lineage (NCBI taxonomy): Eukaryota > Metazoa > Chordata > Aves > Passeriformes > Fringillidae > Urocynchramus > Urocynchramus pylzowi. The sequence continues at coordinate 716,564 of VZRH01006718.1, read as the reverse complement.
GAGGAGGGGGATGGATTTTACAAGGTGGCACAGTCCATCCTTTGTGACTGTTTATAGCTTCACAATTAGAAATTCTAGCATCCTTTGTCAGGGTTTCTCACTTTTTAATTAAAGTTTTTATCTCCCTGTTTTCTGTATCTAGCACCCTCCAATGAAGTAAAATAGAAGGGAGCCTCTGCACTTCATGCAGATGCAAAAGTAAGGCAAACACTGGGCCTTCACGTAGATTGAGTGTTCATAAAGTCTGAGAGGTTACAGTGACTGCCCCCTATCTTGGATTCCGTGCTACTAGATGAACAGCTGTTCAGTTGAACAGGCTATTTGAACAGTAGCTTGTATGAGAAAATCACACAGTTGCTTGTATTCCTTCAGGTCACTAAAAGTTCCAAAGCACTCCTCTGTATTTGTTCTGCTGGTATTGCTTTAATACTGATAATTTCATTTGTACTGTTTCCTAGAACTCTGTATGTTGAAAAATAGTCATGATATTTCCGAGTTGGAAATATATCTTGTTTGTGTCCCATAGAGTAGGGAGATAAGACACACAAAGCTTGTCATTTGATGAAGACACATGTGAGAAGCTGGGGGCAGATGTTTTGTTCATTAGTGGCAAGATCAGCTTTCCTTCCAAAGGTTTCTTTAAAAAGCTTAAGATAAATAAATCTTAAAACTTGGAAAGCTTACCAAAAGTATGGATTGTTACAAGTCTTTGTGACATCACAATTTGTCATTGACACATGCAGAATCAACTACATGAAGTCACTAAGTATCAGTGGAACACGAGTCTAGGTGCTGCTATGCTGCATTGGAATAGCTCACTGTTTAATTTCTGAAGGGCTTGTGAATGCTTTTATGCTGCAAGAAAGGAAAAGTGGGCCATTTAGCTCAGAGAAGCCAGGAGATGTCCCTACTTGAATAACTTCCTTACAGCTGTACCAATACAATTATGTATCTTCAAATTTAAAGTATACTTCTAAAATGTAGTTGATGTGACTGATGACTAACTTAAGCAGACAAAACTTTGTCACTTGCTATTGTTCCATTCAAACAATGTGAAAAACAATGAATGCCCTTTTGAAATAGAACAATAACTTAAAGAGATTTTTGATGATAAAGTAGTCAAATGATTCATTTTTCTGTCTTATAAAGACTGTTGATGTGAAGTATATGCAGTTACAGAAATAACCAGGTTACATACTAATTCAGAATAACATTCTGTTTTAAATCTCTTTTTTTCCCTCCTATTTCTCTTGAAGGATGTTCATAACTTCTTTGAGAAGGTTTTGGGGATTGAAAATGTTCTGGCATTGATGTAATTTAGAGATTTCTATTTTTTTTAAGCCAACCAAGAGACCTGGCTTTTTAAAATTTGTTAGTTTGCCTTTTTTCCCCCACCATTAAATAGATATTGATACGGTTCTCTGCTTTTGATGGTATGGCATTTTGGGCATTTTTTTTCAGTTTTTTGTAAGTTGTTCAGCCTCCAAGAGGGCTAAGTTTGCAGACAGAAATGGGTTCACAAATGATGGAGTAATTACCTAGCAGAACAGTCTTGTAAAGGTTCAGCATGTATTGTCAGGTTTAGCCAATATCAATGTTTTATTTCACTCTAAAGGTCATTCTAGATTTTCCCAGAAAGTATATTTATTTTTCGTTTCTGCTAAATAAATGAAGCATCAAAGCATGCTTGGAAAAAAATCTAATGTTGTCCCCTTCCCAGTCTCACTTTTTCATGGCTTGCATAAGTGTTTTGCTGCATTGATACATTTTCATGTTTTTTCCACAAATGTACCTTATGTTGAAGCTGCTCTGTTTTCATCATGTTTAGAAGCAATCTGTTGAATATGGTTATGTAAAGCTCTTGAGAGAGCAGTATGGACTCCTTAAGTTTTAGTCTGTAGGCATGTTGGAAGACATTAAAGAATCTGTTTGATGCCAGTGGATAGAGGAGTTTCTTTTGTACTGCTGCTAAGTTTCAGCATCAATTAAACATAATCAGCAGCACTTTCTGTGTAATAGCTCCACCAACAGGAAGAGAACTGGTGATAACTGGCACTGTGTTTTGTAATATAGTTTGTACTTTCAGAAACTACACCTTGTGATCAAAGTGAAACTTAGTGAGACCAGCACATGGTTTCTAGTAAGTCTGTTGGTGTGTTTGGTACCTGGCAAGTAGTGATGGATGTTACCCTTTAGGTGAAAACAGACGAAATAGCGCGGATCTATCAGCCCAAGCGCTATGCGCTGTCTCCAAAGTCCACCATTACTCTAGCTCACCTTCTTGCTGCTCGCGAGGATTTGTCCAAGATCATAAGAACAAGTAGTGGCTCAACACGGGAGAAGACTGCCTGTGCTATCAACAAGGTATGCTTTTCTGGCTGTGGTAGATTGACATGGGCATTTACAGACCTCTCAAAAGGAATTCTGGAATTACACTGGTTTTGCTTTGTACCTCAATTTCATTTTTTCCATTAAAGAAAGGAAGATTTACAGTATTCCAGTAAGCATTGCAGAGAGTCCTTTTTGTCATCTTCCTAGGCAGTCAGTCATGCAACAGGATGAAACAGAGTAGTGTAGATGAGGGGGAAAAATGTTGGGGGGGTGTACGTGTATGTGTAAATGACCTCTTGAGTTCAGTGGAACTGCACACCTCAAGGATACATGTAAGTATTTGTGGTATCAATTCCTGAGCTACCTTGCCAGGATATTTTTGTTGGGTTTGTAAATCCACATCTCTAGTTCATCAGTGTGTTATAAATCACAAAAGTTTCTGTAGAAATGTCATTTTGCTCAAAAGTAAAATTATCTGGTTTGGCTGCAGTAATGAATCAACATAGTGCTGCTTTCTTGTGTGTGATAAAAGCTGAAGCTTGCAAGTAGTGACATGAGTTTCACCAATCAAGCGGTGACTAAACCTGATTTTATTGATCCTGTATTTACAGATTTTTCTAATGTTTTTTACCTCATTTAGATACTCTTTAATATGTTTTGATACCTAGCACTCTGAAATTTCTTAATTATTGTAGGATCTCAGAGAAAGGTGGGTTTTTTCTTTCTTGTGGGGACTTCAGTTGGATTGCCTGGGACTGATCGGGGAATGTTAACATTGATCACACGGTGTTTAGGAAATACAAAAGCAACAACAAAAAGACCTACTTGGATACATCTTTGTTCTTCAGAGATGTTTGTTTTGTTTAACTTTGTCCAGTGCAGTTTCTCTTTTTATACACTGAGTAACACCTGCCATAGTCAAGATGTCTTTTTTTTTTCCTTTTCTTGGAAGTGTTACTGCAGCCTATTGCATGTTTTGTTCATTCTGGCTCTTTACTGAGTGTCATTGGTTTCTAATGTTAGGCAAACTAGTGTGCCTTTGAGAACTGCACATCAGTTTGCCAATTGGTTTATTTTGTTGGCTGATTAGGTTTGAACTTGAACTTTGAAATTTAAATAGAAGAGCCACATCATAAGGAGTCTTTTCTGTATGAATATATATGTGTATTTGTATACATTATATATGAAGTGTGTGTATTGCTTATTGCAATACTAATACTTCAGGTGTGCAGTGTTCTTCATAAAAAAGAACAAAAGTAATATGAGCCAGCTAGCTGCAGTTATTGCTGTTTTAGAGGTGAAAAATGAGAACATTTTCAGAGTCCTGTTGTGGTGTTACAAGGACAGGAGATAGTGATTCTGCTGTCAACACTGCACTGAGGGGCCAAATTTCCTGAAAACAGCAGGCAGCATTTCTCTGTCGACAGGAGAAAATCCTGTGTCTCTTCAAGTTATTACTACTATTTTTTAACTCTGAAAATGACCTATTTTCCCATACAGGTTCTGATGGGGAGAGTCCCTGACCGTGGAGGCAGACCTACAGAGATTGAACCACCTCCTCCTGAAATGCCTCCATGGCAAAAAAGACAAGAAGGTGGTGGAAGAGGCGGCTGGGGGGNGGAGGTGGAGGTTTCAGAGGTGGTGGAAGAGGTGGGGGTGGCTTCCAGGGTGGGGGTGGCTTCCAGGGTGGCGGTGGCTTCCAAGGTGGAGGTGGCTTCCAAGGTGGCAGGGGAGGTTATGGTGGCAGGGGAGGCTATGGTGATCCCTATGGTGGAAGGGGAGGGGGAGGATACCGAAGATACTAAAGTACTGTAAATCTGAACAGAGTAACTGGCAGAATATAGTGGTGGTGTTTACTGGTACTAGGAAATTAGATGTGTTGACTTGGGTTTAGGTTAGAATTAAGTATGACCATATGAGTAATTTCATTAGACCAACTGATGTTCTCACTGAGTTCTTTTAGTTAACTGAAGTTTTATACTAAAATCTGATGACTGAAATCCTTGTTTTTCGTACTGCTTATATGGTGTTTTTTATTATGTCATTTTATTTAAAATAAGTCTCAGAAAACTGAATAAAACCCTTTCTAAACAAACAAAAATATATTAATGGTCAGACCTCTCTAATTATTGCATGTCGCATGTCTACTCTCCTGCTCCAAAATGTTGTGTATAAAAAACAAAGTAGGCCTAAGAACTGGATGAAACCACTTTTAAAAGACTCAAGAATGCTGCTTTCAGGCTTGTTCTCTTCATGTCATTGTTCTTCATTCATCGTTTTCATAAAAATTAATTCATTAATTCATTCATGTCAATGAATTTTAATTTCAAATGTTAAAATCCTTAAGGCTTTGGTCAAGATTATTCAATTAAATTTGATTATTCTTGCAGAACTTCACATTATGGTAATATTGTGAATTAATACTCTACACAAATTAGTCAAATCAGAGTTTTTTTGTGTTCATAATGTATCAGACACTCTAATGGTTAGAGCATAAAAAATTTTAAAATCAGATTGGACACAAAACCTGAGGCCATCATGTCTGGTATGAACTCGTGTATATCCTTGTGCATCAGCTTTGAGACACCAAGTTTGAATAAGCTGAGCTTTATAAGAAAGAACATGACATATCTTCTCACCTTTTTTCTTTCACCTTGTTTTTTTAAATTATTCTCTTCTCCCTTGCCTGCTCTGTGTCTGGGAATCGCCAACTGCCTGGTTAAGTTAACAAGACACCTCATGCAGCAGTTGTCTTTTCTCAGTGATTTCTCTCTCTGCCAACCTAGAAGAAGCCCTGTCTTGACATGGTATGGGTGACTTCTCCCTCACATACACTGTTAGTCTAGAAGGAGCTAGCTGACATACCATCATGGCTGTTAATATATGTAGACAGGAATTAAATTTAGAGCTGTCACTTAAAGAAGTCAGTTTCTGCTGCCCAGTATCTTTCAGATCTCCCATGTTGTGAGGCCACTCCTGAGAACAGAGGTAGAAAGGTGATGCTGCCTCAGTATGTTCTCATGACAGCATTTATAATGGTCAGGTCACTGCAGAGAGATTCAGGAAGGCATCTGATGAACCTGGTGTGTCTGATGATTAAATAGCACAGCAGACTTGAAGCACTTGTAACTGTAGGCATAACTCCAGGTTGAACTGTAGGATTTGATTTTAGATTTATGTTCCTCAGTTACAAGTTCTTTCTGCACAAATTTCCTATTGGTGTCCATTGGTATGCTTTAAAGATGATTTTTACCTTCCTAAACATACATATCATGTCCTGTTTCATTGGCAACTTCATGCATGAATGTAAAGTTCTGTTCCAAATCAAATCATTATCTTTCAAAAGTTTTTCTTTTGTTATTTCCTCTCTCATCAGTTTGCTTGAGCATGCTGCTTCTGATGTGAAATATATGGCTTTACCCGGGCTTTAGGGTCACAGCAGCTGCCTGACAAAAAGAAGCAGAAGTTTTGCTTGCTAGAACATGTTAGCTGGGGTGTGAACTTTTGCCATTATGGCCTAATGTCACCCAACTGCTAGCACTGTAGTTCCTTTGCCAAATTTTTTCTATGTTTCTTACTGGCCTAAGCTCTTGACAGTCTCTGCAGTCTTCATGGAGAGACCCTTCATGGGTCACATGCGATTGCAGTACTGGTTCTCTTCACAGTACTGATTCTGAGCTTGGCTTGCTAATGCTCTGGAATAGCTCCCAAACCAACGACATACCAAATGAGGCTGCTGGCCTTGGAGCAAAGTGTTGGTCAGCAAAGGAATAGAGAGCAGCTTTTTAACAACCAAAGCCTTAAGATTAAATTCTCTTTGCTCATCCCAATGTTACTTTTTGTTACAAGTAATCAGCAGTCAAGCATGTGGCTTCATCAAGGAACTACACTCAGAAAAACAAACGGCTTACCTATGCTTAAAGGTTTCATTAGTCTTAGGATGCAAGATTGCAGCAGTTTAGTTGGATTGTTGTAACTGCAGATGTGGATGTGCCTTGGTGTTTTTACACTCATCAGTCCATCCTGTTTGTTAGTTGGCAGGACAGTCCTGAATGAAGTAAATCATCAAGTGAAGCAGATACATGCCCACTTCAATTCTAACAGTTCAATTATTTCAGTTATGTGTATGTAGACCATGTAAAATATGGAAATACAAATAGGCTGGAGATTTTCTTTTTTAATCTGGCCATTTCAGTTTTTCTTAAATAACTTCAAAATGTGAAGCCAGTAGTTAAAAAATAAAGTAAGCACCACCATATTTCATGGAGGTATCCTTTGCTGTCCTTTTGTCAGAATGTATGCTTTTAGTTTCTCAAACAATGCAATAACACCACCATGAAAGTAATTGATTTAAACCTCAAGTTTTTGTCTTGAAAAAAAAAAGTATTTTCAAAAATTCTGTTGTAAGTAAAAGATTTTCATATATATGTTTGTGAACATTTTTGTGTTTATTCGCACTTAATGAATACCTAAGTTAATTTTGTTTTGTTTGTTGAAGATCTGAAAAAAAAGGTTGGGGATTTTTTTCAGGAATTGAGAGAGACGCTTTTGTCAACAGCTGTAAACACTGAGGAATAAAGTACTGTATTTGAAATTATTTGCATCATTTGTGTGTATTGTGATTTGGATCCACTTTGTGGATCCTTTGTTTGTAAGAAAGAATTCCTGCTGGTGATTTACAATAGTGATGAAACTTACTTTTTATGGTAATGAAAATAGCATGTATTTTGACCAAAACAGAGAAGGCAATAGATAACTTTATAGAAAAATTTTAACAGGCATGGTATGTCACAAGTCTGGGATTTTGTCTGGGATAACTAAGGAATCTCAGTTACATTTTATCTTACTGAAAAGCATAGTGATCTATATGATCACTGCTTTAGTCTTTACATAAACTAAGGAAATATCCTCCAATTACTTCTCAAGTTTTATTTTATTACTTTCTATAATTATGAAAAAAACCCCACAACTTGTTTTGCATAAGACTGTAGAGCAAATTTGCCATACAAACAGGAGTTTCACCTCTTCTTGTGACATCACCCTCACATGATTGAAGATAACTGAAGGGATGCCTATTTCCCCATATAAAAACCAATTTAGGCTATGGTATTTTGAAGTTTACTATAAGGTGAATAGCAGGTCTTTAGGGTGCTACAGTTCTGCCTGTGCAGTAGGCAGCTTTAGCAGACACAACAGAAGCCTTGCTTAAACTTGGCTACTGTGCTGTGAAATCTTTTCAAAATTAGCATTCTTAACAAAAGTGAGAGACTATGATAATAAAGATGGGTGCTTTGTAATATTTGGAATAGTGAACAGCAACACAGTGTTTTTACTGTGTCAACCACTAAAATACCAAACAAATAATCTGCAAATACCTAGCTTCTTGAGTTTTCCCAGGCACCATTCCAAGGCTCAGAGAAGGTGAAGCTAGTCTAAGACACTGGTACTAGGTTAAGGCTGCAGAAGGGTCTCAGATGACAGTCAAGGAAGATGAGTATAGGTTGTATAGATTTATCTGAGACACAAAATCAGAGGCAGAGTGAAATGCTATTTTAATATTTTTCTATTATAAATATTAAACAAAAATCTTACAATTTATATAAAATCTTTACAATCTGTACACTTTTTCAATCTTCTCAGACAGCATTAAGCTTTTTCAAGTTGCCATAGAGATCAGTAACAACAAAATAACAGATGCTACTAGAACAAAAACATATTTCCAAAACATATATGAGCTAATCTAAAAGCAATTGTATTTAACCTGAATATGAACAGTAGCCCTGCCTTGTTAATTATGATACTACTCAATCTGTTTACTTTTATCTTTAAACAATCAGAATTCGTGCTTAAAAAAATAAATGGGGGAATGGTGCTTGTTCTTTCTGCCTTGTAAGTAGAGTTGGACCTAGAGAAGGAAGAGGTGTTTCCATTTGACTTAGCCATGACAAGATAAATTTCAGTATAAAATAAATTTCCTGTTTGATAACATGACTTCTAAACAGCACTTTTAATTGTCTCTCTTCTTCATAACATAAAGCAGCCTGAAGATAACACAAAGGCAAGTGATTCTTTCTGGGGTAGCATTGTCAGTTTTAACGGTTTCCCTGTAGTCAAGGTTCCACTGTTAAGTCTTTCTGGCAGGAAGAAGAAAGTCCAAAAAGAAAAGAAGGGACTAACAGCACTTTAGAGAGAAAGGGAAAAAAAAAACCCAGGGGTTGGGTGGGGAGGAAGGAGGTAACTGATAGGGGCTTTGGGCAAACAACCTGAAGGTACTTAGAGAGCTCTGAAGTTATGCAGGTATCAACTGACTTCTTTGAAGCAGGAAGTTTTCAGCACACATGAAGCACTGCATACTTGCTCTGTAAGACATTCCTGCAAACAAATCCTTTTAATTCTTTCAGACTGAACAAGCAAACTTCACAGAGAAACATTAAGTTAGCATTTAGGACTTTACAAATCTGTGGTCATAACTCAGTTTGGAATATTAAGTACCTAGTTATACAGTAGCCTTTGGGTCAGATGCTGATATTAGGGAATTTTAATTACAAGGTTTTATTCATGAGCTGCACATTCCTTCATAGACAAAGTATATGCATACACACAAATGATATTCAAATCCAGAGTTTAGACCACCAGTGAGCACTTACCTTGGCTGTACAACGAGATTTATGAGTCTTAGCTGCTACTCTGGGGTATTTTTTTAAATAAGTGAAAATATATTCGACTTTTATCTTGTTCAATAGTTGTAGAAATAGACTTTTATTTACTTAATGCCTACTAGAAATATACCTTGCTGTAGTTCCCTGAATAGAGGACAAAATCAAGAAGTTCACAGAAAATGGGCAAACCAAGTTTGCAGACATGACCTGACAGCCATTCTGATTGCTTCACTGACCAAAGTGCAATTCCATGTTACTTGTTAATAATTCAGGTTTAGTGTATGAGTTTGAAAAGCTGCAAAGCCTTCAGAGCTGTTTTTTTTCCTATGCATTTCAGTTATTTACAGTAATGTTACAGAAAATCTACTACTGCTACTCTTTCCCTCCATTTGTTTTTACTTATACATGGAGCTGCAAGCACAATCCAATTTCCAAACAATTTTGAATCACTAAACTGGCAAGTACATTCACATTAACTTTATAAATAAAGCATTCGTATACTTGATAATGACTGTAAATTGTGGATGGAATGTATATTTATGCCACTTTGAACACAAAGCACAGATGCTATTGTCATTGACTAAATTTCAATCTATAATGGAACTGGTAACTCAGAAGTGTTGAGCATTAAGTGGACTTTGTTTATGATGTTTGTATGTGTGATGACAAATATTGTACAATTCTAAGTGTACAGATTCTCTTGGAATGTAAATGCAATTTTCAAATAGGCTATTTTGACAAGTAGATTTATCAGTAACTTGAAAGACTGTTTTATTTTCTCTTAACAATATATACACTTTGTGTCTTTAAGTTAACCTCCCTTGCACCTTTTACTGTACAAAATTTACAGACATAGGAGCACACTCATCTTGACTCTTTATGTAAAGTGCATGTGAAATCTAGGAGAGAGAAAATGGAGACATCTTGTTAGGAGCTCTGAAATATAGTAGCTATTGTACAGGGATTGCTGTTCAGTTTCCCTCATAACATGGCTCTAAAGGTTCTGCTCAACAATGGCACCTACTTTGACACGAGAGAAAGATAATCAGCCATGTCCCATATCTACTGTATGGACAACTTGTTGTAAGGACAACAAGTTACCTCTTAAGCCAAATAAGTGGAATTAAATCTTCCAAGTCATGGCATGGAAGCAGTATTCAATGTCAAGTCTCTGTAGTCTCACTTTTGTTACTTTAATAAAGGTAAATGTTTGAGCAGCAGAACTTCTAAAGCTCTGAAAGATGTTTAAAAAAATTGTCAGTTTATCTTAAAGTGTATGGATCAATCAAATATCATTAGCTTAGCTACTTACTTTAATTTTCTTGTTAATTTTTGGAATTAAATGTGACCATTCACTTCATGTTTTTAATTGGTTTCAGCTCCAAGAAGGAATTGTTTTTCTTAATATAGTTTTTCTACAGTTTTACTTACTCAGCTTTATCAAACATTTGTTTCTATAAAACTGAGTTTGGGCCAAATTTGAGGTGACCCAGTCTTATGAATAGCTACTTTGTCAGAACATTTGTACTGTAAGGCGTGCTGGCAGCCAAATAAGTCACTGGGAAATCAGTATGGTCTTCAACATGAACAGAGACTTCAGCAACACTCTCACTCCATACTATTTTCATTACACAGATAATGCTAAATTACCTTACAAGGTCAAAATTATTTTATACATTTGGGAGTGCATGTTTAAAAGGGAAATGTGTTGAGTAAAGAGAACATTTCTGCTTAATATCCTTCAGATTCTCTCTCCAGTTCACTTGGTAAGCAGCTTTATCACAGCCCCTCTTTCAGTCTTACATTCTTCCATTCCATAGAAGATTTTCCTCTCATCTGCTAGGAGCAGTCTCTGTGTTGTAGACTGTCAACTACATGGTTTCTTTTCTGGATTGTGAGAGATTCAATTGTTTTGTGTGCCTGTTCCAGTTGGATCTTTAAACCTTCATTGTCTGCCTTTAGAATATTCCTTTCCTAAACAAACAAGAAAAAAAAAAATAGAGAATTGCATTTTATAGTGCAATTGTTTGGGGACTGTCTGGTTGAATATTTAGGTTGGCTGCCATAAAAATAAATTGGTGTAGCTCTCATCAGAACCAGTAATTTATATGAATATTTCTACAGTCCCTGCTCTACCCTTTGTGTACACTCTGACAACTTTCCACCAGCTGGTATCTGAGTCATGTCCACAACCTGCACTTATCCACCCTCCACTGCACCTCTCATAACAACAGTAGTCTGGGGAAACAACAACACAGGTCACACTTTACCACTCTACTGCTGCAGAAATTGATGTACCAGAGGCCACTCATTCATAACATCTGCTGTTTAGTAATTGAGGTCAGAAGGAGGGAGCAAGGGCAAGTGTAGATTACAGGGCTCACATGAATGGGACACTTTAAAGAATGCATCTTTACAAGTTACATCCATGCTTCACATCCTTGTTGCATTGAATATACTGTTGATTGAAAGGGAAGTGGTTTGTACTGGAAGATTGTCTTAATCTTGGTCTTAATAAACCATTCATCTTTGATAAAACATGAGTTCACTTTATCAGCAACAAGGGATATTTTGAAAGTTATAGTCATCATTCAAAGATTAGACTGTGGTTCTGTGGTCATCACAGAACAGTGATAAATACTGAGTAAAAAGTATGAAAATAAGTCTTTATTCCTCATAATTATAGCTGGATCCGTTCATTAGTTGCACCTTTGGAAATGTAATAGTCTGTTTAGTCTGTCTGGAGAGGTGTTTGTACAAACCTGAATTTGGGCCATGTTTGATGTGACACAGTCTTATGAATAGCTATTTTGTCAGAACATTTTAGAGTAAGCTGAGACCCAACGGGGCTGCAGCTGAAATCTAGCAAGAAGCATATTATCTGTTCACAGCAAAATTTCTTGGTGGTGCTTGCACTTGTCAGTTGAGCAAAAGCAGAGCTCCCTACCCTCTCAGCCCCATATTCTGTCACTTGGGGGAGTAGAGGCCATCAGAATCAGGAAGAAATTCAGAACTATGTTCCTCATTTTATGAAGTAACCTTCTGTCCCTGAGTGATTGAATTACGTTCACATTCTAGAACTGACAGGGATCAGTGTGATCATAACAATGACTTCAAAGCCCTATACTAACACTAAAATTTATCATTTCAATGAAGCATTTCTGGAAGTTAAAGTGGCTAAGACTTTATGATGCCATTAATGGATTGTTTAATTGCAATTATATTGGCTATTAATTACCCTGGAATAAAGTGACACCTTTCCACCCAGCCACTCCCCCACCCATCAACCACTTGACCATACTGTTGTGTAAACCAGAACTTGTTCCATCGTGTATGTACCTGCTCCAGTTCCTGGTATGAGGGTTTACAGCTGTGATGCTCCTCCTTCATTTTCTGGCTGGAGTCCTTGTTGTCCCATTTGACAAACGCCTTTCTGCGGCCTAGAATTGGGCTTGGGAATGTGGATGCTGGAGCTGCCTGGAGAAAAGGATTTTCTGGCATCCTGTGTTCTTTCTTCTCTCTCCGCTTACGAGATACATCACCAGCCAGCAGTACAGGATCAGTCTGTGTACTTTTATGAATCACAGCTGGTTTCAGTCTCACTGAGATTTTCTGAGCTGAGGAACCCATGAGCATAATGGTTCGATCCTTGCTGTCTTCACTGTGCTCCATTACTTCTCCATTAGGAAAGGTGAATGATCCTTCTTCGTGTCCTTTAAAATATATATGGTAAATTGAGGCAAGATCTTCTCCCAGAAAAGGAGAAACAGGAGGCATGGTAATTAAATGTGATTTTAATAAATAAAACATTTACTCCTTACTGACTTTTACATTCATTGATCTCCAAAAATAGGTGTCATTAGAAGTTTCTCAATGTTGTGTCTCTTGAAACAACTCAGCCCTGTCTCAGTAACACAAATATGGATCAGTAAGAAGAAAACAGGTGTGGCATCAAGGTCAGCTTGAGTAAAACTTTGATATGGGTAAGAGGTGGTCATTACGTAGTGCTGCAGTCATTTCAGACACAATCACAGAGATGCACATGGTATCAGGAGAAATGGGCTGCACTGAGCTCTACATATGTGCTAATAGGAAGCCTAAGGTGGAATCCAGCTGTGTGAGTCTTAAATGTAACACAAAAGATTGATAATCAAAGTGGCAGGAAGCAGATTTGAAGAACATTAGATACAGGCAAAGAGCAGGAAAGAAATTCAAAGAAAGTGAATATGCAAAGAGTTGGAACATCAAAATCAAAATAAAAACAGAAGTAGCCTGGTGTTTTTCAAGGACAACATTCCTTCTTTGGAAGCCTACACAGTAATACACAGTAAGAAAATTTTATACAGTTTGTTTGATATAAGGCAAAAAGAACAGAGAAGTGTAGATTTTTCATTTCCAATTCTGTCGAAGATGGACAGATGGACAGGAGCTAGAGATTCAGCTACTGAAGTGAAGAAAATAAAGACAATTAGCTGCTGGTTTTCCTACAACACAGATACACAGGAAAAGTGGTTTTATAGACTCCACATTATAATTTGAGTCAGAATTGTAACAGTGCAGTAGTCAATGTTACAACTTGCTAAAAAGCAAGACTTGCTTGTCACAAGATGAGAGTTAAGAAAGCCTGTTGGCTCTTCATGTCACATGGCAGTGAGTTCTCATGGGAGACTGGCAGAAGATTTACCCATTTTTTGGTGACATTTGTGCACCATACATTGTGTAGTGTGACAAGAGATCTCCTGGAAAGGGAGTGCATCCTTACTCAGTCTAGAGCAGGGATGGTGTTACTTGATACAAGCTAATATACACCCGTTTCTAGTTTCTAGGTAGATAAAACATTGCAGTTAACTCACAAAACCTAAAAGGATGTTGTATAACAGCTTTAAAAGAAAAAGGAGCAAAGAAAGGAAACATTATCTACATATTTTGATCTTTTCTCACCATGGAATTGTTCTTTAACTCCTACTGGGCAGAGGTTTGAAGCAAGAGCAGATGTTGGGCTGCTGTCTGCAACTGAAGTTTTGGGTCTTCTCTTGCACTCTATCACAACCAGGTCTTTGCATTGCTTGTGACAGTTCATTCCACAGTCTGTAAACAAAACAACATTTATGTGATTCAGTGGCTATGGTGTAGCATCTAAGGTAGCTCTGACACTACTTCCTTGCTGAGAAGCAAGAAGCCTTCTTTGGTGTTCTCTATGTGCATTACCTGTAACAACATACATCTGTAAAACAACATCCCTTTGCTATACATGCCTAAAACTCCTTTTCATTATGAAAGTGCAAAATGGCACCATTCAGTCAAAAAAGTGCTCTGATTGTTGGAGTTGCAGATACCTGCTTGAGGAAGAAAACTACAAAATAGATGTTAGGAATCAGCTGCACAATATTCACAGAATGATGATGTTTGTGTCCAAGGGTCTGTTCCCAAACCCTCTGAATTCAGTCATGTCTTGCAAAGCATTAGAGCTGTCAATTACAAGTTCCTTCATCTCTGCATTTCTTCTCTCTATCATACTATTCTTGAATCAGTCTTGTCCTCCCTGAGAGGTCACATTAAATGGGTCTGTAGATATAGCCATGGATCTCAGGATGATCACAGGTTTTTGTCATTCCCTATCAATTATGGATTAAAATTAACAAAGCATAAAGTACTTTACCTTTGCATCTGTATCCTTGTTTAATGACTCCCCATAGCTGAAATTCAAACAAACAAAAAGCCTACGTATTAATATATTTCGCTGCATGTTTGATAGGCCCAGATAAAAAATATACACAAAGCTCCACTCTTTTCTAAGATCTGAGCACTTGCAGAATATCTTGTTTTCCTACACTTCTAATCATAACATCAAAATAGAACTATTTACCCCTTTAGCATAAGGTAAATAGAATATTTTATGTGTCTCAATGGCAAACAAAGTATCTTAAGCTAGTCTACTGAAAACATCAGCAGATGTGGCAGTTCCTCGAGAAGCTGTGGAGCTGGAGTAGATGGAAAATTCTTCTGTTTCATCACTCTTGTCTGATCTCAGCTGAACAGAAGATTGGTAGGACAGTCAGTTTTATTAAACCTGTGCCACAGGCAGAGGCATGTCATGTCTGTATCAGGACTTGAATTCTAGCAGACCCAAGGAATGGAAGGTTCTGCATTTGGAAGTCTTTCCTGAGACTGTTTTTGGTGACATAACCAACCCCCCCACAAAGTATGAACCATGTGTAAACATATTGGCACTGCCAAGAGGGGAGTAAAGGGTACCTTAAACATCTACAGAGGCAGAAGTCTGGTGTTCACTGATGTTTTATATAGATCCATTTCTGTATATGACACAAGGCAATTATGAGATAAAAAAAGGCATAATTCCAAAGAAATTTAACATAATTTACTAAAAAATGAGCTTACAAATCCAGCACAGTTGTCGCAGAAAGTGGGCCTTAAGTAAGTAGTCTCTTGGAAGTTGTGAGCAAAGCCAAGTCCTAATTTGGAATAGATTGAGCTAGCCCTCATAAAGTAAGCTGTTATTTCATCCCTGCTAATCAGACCTTCCCTGGAAATAAACAAGAAAAGTTGTTTGTGAGACATAGATTTTGTTAAATGCATAAGGAGAATTAAACATCTTTTTCTTCACGTTTTATAATAGCAGTAGTTTAATGCACAAAAAACTAAAGTGATCTCAGTAGTCTTGCCAATTGCTTCCAAAGTATACAAAACTTATCTACACACTTAAACTGCAGACTGACAGGATAAATGGAATATCTGCATATGTGCTGCAACCTCAAAACTACTTCATAGTAAACCTCTGAAAAATCACTACTGTATTTTTCCATGGTCTAATATGTTAAGAAAAATATTCCTGATTTTATCAAAATATACATTTGCCAACTCTCTATTTTTAAGGGACAGCTTTATCATAGGAAAATTCTTTAGCAGTATATACAGGACATAATTTGAAAAATGTTTATTTTTCTATTGTCTGGTTTTCCTTCTAAATGAGCTTGGACACCATTGCTGTAAGACCAATGAAGATGTCATTCACAACACATTTAGAAGATGCTTTTGTCAGTTATGTTTTCACTTCTGTCTGTGTCTGAAGAGGATGCTTTTAACACCCTAATGATAAAATACAAGTCAAACACAAAACCCCCTAAATCTCTCCCAAAACAGATGCTACAAAGTTGATAAGTAGGCACTCACCAGTCCTTAGCCATTACACAAAATGAGAATGGGAAACTGGCAGCAATCTTTTCAAATTCTTCCTGGGAAATGTATCCATCCTGATCATGGTCATAATTTTTGAAGACAGACTGTGTGAGGTAACAGCATAATCGTTTATAATGAGGATGGTCTGAATTACCACAGAAAGCCTCCACATTATTTATGGATTTCATCTCCCATCTTCTCCCAGTGTCTATTAAACAGTGCAACAGTCTCATTGTGTTTTTTTGCTTGAGACTAAAAAGCATTATGATTTCTTGATTTGCACCAGAACATAGGTAAGTCAACAAAGGCTGGACTAAAAGCTTCACAACACAATGACAGCTGTTTTCTGCTTCTGCTTTAAGACCATTCTGTCCAGGCCCACATATACAACTTGTACTAATGCTCTCAATTAGTGCTCTCAGGGGTGGTTTCTGTAGCCAAATCAGTGTAGCTGCCTAGCTTATTTTATCAGCTCAGTGTAATGAGAAAATCAGTTATAGGACAGAATTGTCAGGCAGACGCCTGTTTCCACTTGTGGAATGTATTTCTGTTTGTCACTGGCTGCAAGGCAAGGAACACACCCAGAATTTAGAAATATATTCCAAAACAGTGCGTATCAAAGGATGCCTCACAATATTAGAAGTGCTTAGAAAGAAAAGAGATGAAGCAAGCAAGATGTAGAGATGAACTCTTTACATCTCTACCTCTATCAGTTTTGGAATCAATAACCTTACTTAGTAGTTTCCCATAAAGCAGGGTACCCAAAAGAAAAAAGAAAAAGCAATTGCTGCTTGTAACAAAGCCACTGAGAGGCCTCTTGTCAGACTGCATCAGTAACATGATGTTGGAGGCCCTGGTAGACATGGACTCCCGATATCCCTGAAAGAGTGACTCTGCAAGTACACAAACCAGCATTCACACATCCTGCTGGCTCTTTACCCACTGAAGGAATTTCCATCCGTGCCTCACAACTGCTGCTGCTGCTATTTACAGGTAGAAAAAAGTATCTGCTTGTGAGGACAGAAGTCCCATCCCCATCTCATACCTTGAGATTAAGGCTATAAAGATTTACAAAAATATGAAGTACACTGGCCAACCTTACTTACATCTACCATCCTCTGAACGTGTTTGCTGATGGTTTTTGGATCAGGTTTTGGGGCCACTCCTGAGGCCCAGTCTGCAACTACTGGTGGTTTGGAAGGTGTCAGAGGCTGAAAAAAAATCAGAAGCACCACATTAGTACCACATGGAAAGATATTCAGTATTACACTTCTTCCATTTGTGACAGTGTAGACAGTGCAGTCCTGTGACACAGAACTGCAGAAATGACCTGTTGGACCCAACATCGTACTTTTGATAATTACATGGTGCTTAAGCTCTTCTTTGAATTGTTCAAAAGAGCAGTCATTCCTTAAATTGCCACAGTTCACTGACAGCCCTGTAAAATCACCATCTTTCCCATATTAATAAAACAGGAACAAAATTACTACATAACACTCATGGGTTTCATCATTTGAATTGTATAAGAATTCTCCATTTGAATAAAATAGTATCAATTGCCAAGATTAAGACTGATGTCATGTCTCTACACAGCAACTTCATTTGTCTTTGTGTTCATATTATAAAACCTGATATGGTATAAACTCTGCCATATATTCTATCTTAGACTTCATCATCAACCAAACAATAAGTGCTTTAATAGATTTCACTCTAGTCTACAAAGCTAAAATGTTTTCAATTTATCATATAATAAAATAAAATAATAAACTGAATGCAAGATATAAAATTTTCAGTTAAAAAATCCTGGTTTTAAATTACAATCACTCATAAAGCCCTCCTTTGGTTAACAATTTGTAAAGGCCCTTACAGCAGCTCGATGACTTCGTGGCTCTCGCGCATACGAAAGTTCATAAATTTCATCTTCTGTGTAGTAAAGATCAAGGGACAGCTGAAAACAAACACATTAGTTTAATCCCAGAACAGTCACCACTGCTTCATAAACTTGCTCTGGAGTGCATTCATATTTTTTGCTGCATTATTTTTTAATTTAGATAACACCTAGAAAAAAATGAACTTGAGCTGCACAGGTGTTCACAGTGATTTGAAATGTGTCCAACTCTACATTACAGACTGTTATTGCCATTATCTGGAAATCTGTAACATGGAGTATTGGGAGTTCAGAAGCTCCTGCATTGAAATGAAGTATTCCTTTTCATTTATGCCATGTCACATATACCTGCATGAAGTTATGACAAAAGTTCTACAAATTTGTAATAGCTGTTTTTATAAAACATTATTTAAAAGAAAAAAATACTTAGAATAATTTCAAACAAAACATTTAAAACACATAGCAGGAAGAAGTAAGAAGTTCACCATTTCACATAGCTGTATTTCAGGCTCTGGGCATGTGTGCTTAATCTCACACAAGGGTGCTCCCAGACAGAACAAATAACCTCAGGCACATAAGCATTTTTATCTATTAGCTTTTTCCTGAAACAAGGCTTGTAACCAGAAAGTGGAAGTGGACTATCTGGTTTTTCCAAGATGAGTTAAGGCCAAATAAAACTGAGAAACAAGAAAGGAAGATTTACTCTTTCAATAGAAGGCAGTATTTTAGCTTACTAGGAAAAGCCAAAACTGTAGTTTTAACAATGCCCTAGGTAGTATCAATTTTTTAGTATCATGGCATTGATTAGATAGGACTGGGAGTGAAATACATCAACTATATTTGACTAATGTTTATGTCAGACAGTTTCTTAAGTACCAGAAGAGACTTGGCTAGAAATGCAGTATCTTGAGGGGCTGAACTTCTGTGTGATTTTGTTTTCAACACAAGGAATCTTCCTTATTGACAGTACAGAGAGTAATACAGTGAAGCAGAAATAAAGATTTCCTTCCCTTATAGAAATAATTTGAAGCATACTGCTGAACTGGCACCTCTACCCTTGCTGCCACATAAATCATCTCCAATTTTTTCTCTTCTATTCCTGTACATTTCCTCTTTGGGCGAAAAAAATTACAATCTTATGTATTCATAATTAATTAATTAATGGAATTCTCTATTTAGTTATTTGATAACCTATTTGATAGGTATATGACATTTTTAATTGGATGTATTTATCTTATCTAACACACTTACTGTAAGCAAGTGAACAAGGTCCATATTAGCCTCCAGGGGAAGTGGCATTTCCTGGAGTTGTATCAGCTCATCTATGTGGTTATACAGAGAATATAGTTTGTATACATTAATTTTTTTGTCCTCCAAGTAGTCTGGCATGCCCTCATAAAGGGATATCAAGTCTTTCAGGTGAACCCCAAGGATTGGGATCTTAAAGTTACTGCACTCATTATAGGCACGTCGGTAACTATCATAGTTTCTGTAAGATGAAAGCAATTCTGTCATTTCATTAAACACCTAAAAATAAAAAGAAAACAAAAAAATCAGTACAGGTTACTGTTTCTGTTTTTGTCATACAGCACAAGAACTTCCCATGTTATTGTCAAGGAATTTACTCACAACTCTTGAAAAAAATTTTAAAACTTTGAATGCAATCTAGGTATTCTAGATTTTCTATACCCATAAATTAGGAACTAATATGTAATCACAGATGGTTAATATACAGCCTAATCTATAATGCTCATCTCCTTACACTCCCCATTTAGTCAAATGAAAAGAAATATGATTCTCTTGAATCAGGGGGGTCTGTATGCAGGCAATGTGTAAGCATAGTACAAGCTCTCTGACATTCATAAAAGCAGCCATCTTCACATTAAAATGTGGAATGCATTCTCTGACTTTCAGGACACCAGCTGGAATTGCTGGAGAGGTCCTGGCAGTGAAACCCTGTGCTGTGCCATGATCTCATGATGGTGTGATCAGAAGTCATACTGTGGTTCAAGGTGGCATACCTGTCTTTTTAAGAATTTTTTTTCCATAGAAATGAGTTAGAAACAGTACCTTGGGTTTTTTATAAAGGCCAAATTAATCTTCATTCTAGCGGTATAAATATTTCCCATGTTTAAAACTATACAGGTACAAAGTTGACACATTAACGTAATAAAACCAATGGACTAATGATTTCTCTGGGAAATTCCTGTCAAAGTTCTCAATTTGTAACCTTTACAAACTGTTTGATGTAGTTAAACCTTGAAGTGTGTTTTCAAGTCACTAATTACCAGACTTATGAGCTCATGGTAATGAACACATGAGCTTGTTTCCTTATATTACCTGCTTTCTATTAGCACCTGTATAAATTTCTTAAAACAAAAAGTTATTCAAATGATGTGCACACATGCAGTCCTTAAAATGACAAAATTTGAAAAATATGTTTCTAAAATAAGCTTTCTAACTGATTTTATAGATTCTGATAGCTGTAACTATTTCCAGTGGGAGGTCACACTTCAGGTCCTCACTCCAGGTATGCACTGCTCGTTTAGGTTGATCAGACTGTGATCAAAACAGGCTCATTAGATACCTTCATGGACTCTTTCAGGCCCAAAAAGAAGAAAGTATCTTATTCTCCTTAGAAGACTCTTAGGAAGCCATATGAATGCTTAAGAAGCATTGCTGGAAAATATGTCTTCCTTCCCTTTTTAATAGCTTTCATTGGTATGGTTATTTCACAAGCATTTAACTGGAAATTAAAATAGATTCCTAACAGTCCACCATTCTATGTGTGCATTAGGGCTAAATTTGTTCAAGTCTAAATTAAATAAAACCTGTCAAATGGAAAGATCAGATGAACAAAATCAGTCCTTTCACTCCAAGTGCAGAGCTCTGTGCTAGCACTTTACAGATTAAGGATAATCAATGTTACTACAGCAGACAATAGTTTTGTTTTCAAGTGTTCTAGGATCCAATTCTCTGCTTTCATGTTTGAGTATTATTCTGTACTACTGCATGTAAATGAAAATGCAGCTCATCACATCTGAGACTAAAGGAAAAACCTTAGAGAATCTATACAAGTCTTGAAGAAAGGTGGTGTTGCAAGAAGTGTAGGAGTAACTGGTGATGTGGAGATGAAATAATAAATAAAAACCCTTCAGAACCAAAGAAATTTTTGTTCTGTCTCTCCATCTTATCCAATGAAGCAAGGTTACTTTTAGTGTGTGCAGTGACAAAAAAAAGTTAAAGATTCTCTTATTTGTAAAACTTAGAGAAGCAATACTAACCTTAATTACATCATGAGGAACACAAGAGCTTGTTTCCTTGAGCCTGGAAATGGAACTGTGACAGAGACCTCCTATTACTGCCATTAATGTGTTGAAATTCTGCAGCTGGTGGAGCTTCTGTGTTCACATAAAAAAACCCCAGAAACCACAGTATAAATTAAAGGTTCAGGTTGTTCAATGTGCACACCCAAATTTTAATTTCCTCTTTTGTCTTCCTCCGAAGTCTTACAAGTTTGTGCCATTTGACTTCATGTATTTTGGTGATGAGTTGTGATTTTACTGGGTGTAACATGAGCTTACTCTAATGTTATTAAATCAAATATTAAATTTTCAGATACAGTAAGTCTTCAAAGTATCTCCTCAGTACTTCCCCCTCTTCCCACAGTCTACCACAAGTAGGAAACACTGCCTATTATCTTGGTTATGACTGCAGTTGAATTAGTATGCAAAGAATATGAATAGGACCATAGCTCTCCTTTTATCCAGAAAAGTGTTTCTGGTGGAATGCTTCTAATTACAGCCAAAGCCATCAGAGTCACTCATGCTATGGAAAGCTTCACAGCCACAGCTGGGAATCTCACATGCTGATTCAAAAGCAAGCCTAGGTTTACAGTGAAAATAATTTCTCCAGAATGAACATGAGAAAGTCCTGGTGCCATTACACTGATTTCTGAACACCTGGTAAGACAGCACACACATAGAGAAATGCACATGGGGTGTGTATGAACCAGGAGACCAGTGCCAACACTCCCAGCTCACCCTACAGTACTAAGATGGGAAGAGCAGAAAAGAGAAAGACAAAATAAACACCAAGCATGCTAGATTTTAACTGACCTGTGCAACATGAATAAACTTGATGAACACTTCAGCCCGAAGCTGTGGTGTTGGTCTGCTGAGAACCATTAGCTGCACCCACTGAGAGATACCATTGCAAAGAGAAATTGATCTTTCCATTGTTGGGTTCTCTTTCACACAACTGTTCACAATGTAGTTCTGATAATCTGAGAACTTAAACAAACAAAAGAAGCATAAATGAAAATTCATGTAGTTTCATATGCCTCATGATCTGTGTGTGGACAGAGGTCTGCTTTTCAAATGAAGTATAAATGATATCTTTTATACCTGAACTATCCATAAAACTGAAATCTTTCCTTTGTAAAAGCTTTGTTAAATTCAAAGCAGGGGCTTTCACTAATTGATTAACTGAAATTAACTTCTTTTTGCCATATCTCAGAAGTCTTGGCTCTTACAAATCCCAGGATGAGTAGAACTGGGGCTTTCCTCCCAGCCTAAGTGGCTTAATAGATTCATTGACTTCTACTGGGAAGGTTAAACAGAACTTAAATTGTAATCTAATAACCCAGTAATAGTTTAAGGGAGTTCAGTGTTCAGTTTATGTATTCTGTAGCTGGGGCACACTTGTGAATTAAGCTACACTAATACAAAAAGCAAGTTCAATGAGATTAATATGAAACTGAGATAAGACCATTAAGAGTGAGGGCTGCAGATTCCTTTATACTTTTAATACAGCTTGTGAGATTCTCCTATTTAATCAAGGCAATATAAAATTGTTGAGTAGATTCCTGTAACACACTTTTTTTTTTTAAGCCATTCTTACATTAAGATTAAAGGAAATAAATAATTTGATTTTGTTGATGCAATTTTTATCCATTCTGTTGATTTATCCATTAAAAAAAATACACAAGAATTTGAATCATCAGAAAATGTGACATGGGATTTTTACATCCATTTTTTACTATGACACTTACCATCTTACCAAAAACTCTCTTACATAGCTGTAAGAGACAGGAATATATGGAATAGCATTAATCTTTAAGCAAAGGTCAGGCTGTTGTTTGTTTCTTACTCTCCCTCTCTCACATTCTTTAAACTTTATAATTTTTTTCCATCTGTATAATAAGAATTATTAGCACTTTCAAAGCAGATTACAGCTTTGAAATCTAGACACCTCTAGATTTGTCCTTATTAAATTAAAAATTGAAGAAATATTAGTAATAAGTAGAGCTGTCTCTGAGATTACATAGTACTTACATTACAATTACTCTTTGAATTTTGAACCCAGCCAGGTTTGGCTGGATCTTGAATTTTTAAGTATCTGACGACATAATTGTGAGCTTCATAGAAGTTTCAGTACAACTATGAATCAGTTTATTTTTTTTTTCTCAGCAGTCATCTCCTTCAAAAAAGTGGTTTTTTAATGCTGAAGAAAATCTCTAAAATGCTACTTGAAAGTTTTGAATTAATTGTAGTACACAAATAATTTGAGGTCAACTATAACAAGCTTGTTATTGGCAGATACACTAAAGTAGTTTAGTATTTAAATACTGCAAGTCTGTCATTGTGATGACTAACTTAAGAGCCTCAACAGGAATCCAAAATCCATATTCTTACAAAAGCCTGTAGCCTCCCTGTACTTTATGACTAGAGATTAAAATACTCTCCAAGCACCAGCATGCCTCCAGTCATTACTCTATGAACACCACTCCTTGCATTTTAATTTGCTGTAAGATGGATGGTATCTCATGGAAGATTTTGCTGTGTGCTGTGTATGTGATCAAATATTCCCTTCTGACTTTCAAATGCCCAAACCTTTAAATAGTTATTCCAGTGACTAATAACACAGCTGGTCATTTTCAATCCTTCTCCTGGTATATGATGCCACATTAGAACAACGAAAGGATTCTGCAGCTTAGCACATCATGAACACATTCTGCAAAGATTTAATTAATACAGCTAATTACTAATTACATATAATTTTCTGACCCGAAGTCTTGATAAGCTCAATTTATACAAAAACATATGCAGGTACCCTGCATATAAAATGCATACATGTATGTAACTGCTGGAACTCCATGACACATCTGACACTCCGACTAAAACCATACTTGTTAAACTCATTAATTACCTTTGAAAATGTAAGTTATATAAGCTTTGCATATTATTACTGCCTACAGGCAGCAATCTGTGCATGACTTCAGTTCTACAGCTTCTTGAGTTTAACACAAAATACAGTCATGTACTGTCAGCTCAAAACAGAGTACATGAAAACATGACTGTGAAATCTTCCATCATCTAGTGAGAGCCCCTTTTCTTGTATACGTTCAACTTCATATTGTAGTGTTACCAAAAAAACCAACCAACTAAATCACAAGCAACAGCAAAAAAACAAACAAACAAAAAAACCTCCACAAAAACACTGAAAAAATCACTTTGTTTTCAGTCTCATTATCACAGAGACTTTGGAACCCTCTTAGATTTTGGTCCCTAGCATTTATTTTTCCATGTGTAAACTGTATCAGGTTTGCAAAGAGGCAATGTTGTAGCATACAATGATGCAAGTGAAGCCAAGGTGCATAAGGAAGTTTGCATCTTATCAGCTACAAACATTACTGAGAAAATAAATCAATGACAGAAAAAATATCTTAGATAAATCCTTAAAAATTGTTTGCGTATATGAAAGCTTGTATAATAGAATATGTTTAACCCCCATAAATTAAAAATGGCATTTTCTAAAGTGCTTTCTTATCTCTGGTCTTTATTTTGTTATGCACAATCAAAAAAGGCAAGCAGAGTCCATTGCAGTCCCTTATTCACTGCACAGGATTGCTGCACTGATCACTACAGCCACAGAAGGTTAGCATTCTAGGAGAATATTCCAAGTTTCCTTCATCCCATTTCAGCCTGATTACTGATTTGTGTCAAAGGATGCTGCCTGTTCTTGTGCCCAATGACATCCCTTGTTCTAACACAACGAGCTTCCTTGGGAGGTTTTCTCCTCTCCCTTCCAAGTGATCTTGCCCCAGCTCTCCCACAGGTGAGGTTCATTTTCTCACTCACACATGGTTGTACCACATGGAAGGGTCGTTACTCAGGATCTAAGTTACACTGGCCACCTTCAATACCAGTAAATAAAAGAGTCTGGAAACAGACTCAGCATGTCCAACACCTTGTGTGGCAGAGTTAATCTTGTACTACTACCTCTCTCCCATATTTCCTATGTCTTTCCCATAATTGCTTAATATAAATAAATAATAACATAAATAAATAAAAATAACTTACTGATATTCTTCTGAAAGACTTAAACTCAAGATAGGTAAGGTGGTCTGACAGTTCCTCTGGCTCAAGGTGGTCAAAAAGAAGTGAGACTTTCCGTTTCTTACTGGTGTTGGCCTTCACACGCTGTGTCAGCTTTCTAGACCAATCCCTAGAATTTCTTTTAAAACACAATTACTCCAAGTTACTTACTGAACAGCAAAATTTTCCTCTTTCCCTAAGTTAGAGGTAACATTGTTTTCATGCCTTACTGTAGTAAAAAGTGAATTATTTGAATTTCAAACCAGCAAACTCCTTTCAAGCATAAGAGATTATATGACAAAATATTATTGTTAGTCTTTATTGTATTGATGTAGCACTTTGAGCACAATACAACTGTCTTACTAAACAGCATGAGAATCTATATAATTTCTGCAATCAGTTCTACATTTTCAGAATAGCTATCTGTAATTTTGTCTTCATTGAACACATCCAGTGCTCCTCCATTTAATAATCCTTAGATTTCCTTGAGCAACCTCTGAGTGTGAACTGTCCCCCTTTCCTACTGACCCATAGAGTAATAAAATTTATTTCAATTTGAAATGCTAAATATCCTCTTTCATAACTAGATCCAAAATGTATGCCAAATTCTGCTCTGCTTTAGCCTGTGCATTTCCAAAGTACAAACTGACACTTGTTTTGTCAGTTGTACTGTTCCACAGAACTATCTCACTCTCATGTAACAGGCAAACATGTCTTCCCAAGAAAGAACTACAGCTGTGAATCCTAGAGCTGTGATGTACAGCTCTAGGATTTATTCTTGTCACGACTAACATTTTATAACCAAAATCATCTAAACAATACCAAGAGTCTGACAACATTATAAACTATATCCTCACTTACCTTTGTTGCTAAAATACAAACACGCTTTTTTTACCTCATCTGTTACCCAATCAAATTTTATTCTCCTTTTTCAGTGATTTCAAATGATCTCGCAAAACCATTCAAATTTTCTAAGTTCCCTGGACAGGGTAAAACCTAGCTGTCATAGAGAATCAGCCCAAAGTCTACACTGCAGCTAAATTCAACCTAAGCCATTCCTGAAAGGCATTATGTTCTACTACATAATGTATATTTAATCTGTAATGACTTCATTAATTCATACATTAATGTAAATAAGTTCTTGTATGGACAGCTAACATATGACTTACGTGAGACATTATATTCGAATAAAGGAAATTCAGAGTTTATTTTAAATAAACAAAAGTTTGTATACTGAGACTTCAACACTCACATTTGAGATGTGTCAATTAGACGACAATGTAACTCCTCACCATTAGCTCGAACCACTTCTTGAAATTCCTCCATAGCTGTGGATAATTTAGAGTCCATTTTGAACATAATCCAGAATTCTGTAATCCAATACCTATTAAAGTTAAAACACACAAAAAAACCCAAAAAAAACAAAAAAAAAAAAAAAAAAAAAGAAAAGAAAGGCTTTTATCTAGTTAGGCTGAAATTTAGTATGAC
This sequence comes from Urocynchramus pylzowi, assembly GCA_013397555.1. Classification (NCBI taxonomy): domain Eukaryota; kingdom Metazoa; phylum Chordata; class Aves; order Passeriformes; family Fringillidae; genus Urocynchramus; species Urocynchramus pylzowi. The sequence continues at coordinate 689,622 of VZRH01006718.1, read as the reverse complement.
CCTGTATGGGTTGGAATGTTCCTTTGGTCAGTTCAGTTCCAGCTGTGTTCCCTTCCAGCCTCAAGCTCACCCCCAGCCCACACTCTGGCAGGGGCAGATGTGAAACAGAAAGCATTGATGCTGTGCAGTCACTGTTCAGCAAGAGGTAAAATAATGCTGTTTTACTCACAGATTCAACACACAGCATTATAGAGGCTGCCATGAAGAAAGTTAACTCCATCCCAGACAAACACAGTACCCAGCACTATACATGTAAAAACCTGTGCTTTTTGGAAAAATGGAAATGCACGTTCTTACGGATGCATGTATGTATGAATTTGCCTGCAAGCAAAAATGTTACCAGATCTCACACAGTACTAAAGCATGCTGACATAACCAATAATAATTTGCTCTGAGATAATAAAATCATCACAATTTAAAACAAATTCTACTTTCTTGTTACTAATAACTTCCCCCTTTGTGTAAAAAAGAGGGATCCTCAATCTATTACAGTTGAATATTTTCCCTCTCTTCTGTTTTCTATAAACCGAGATATCAAACTTTATTATACTTACTAGGTAAAAATTAGAGTGTTTCAGGAGCATTGCAAGTAGAATTACTAAGGAGAATTACCTACCAAATGCAATAGAGCTTTGCTTAGTATAAAAAGATCTGCAATATCCCACTTAATTTTTAATAGACCTATATAATAATATTAGACACACTTCTATAATTTCCTGAGCACTGTCAATTTTAACAGATGTTTAAGATACAGATTCATATAGACTCAGTTCAAAACTGTGACCTGACAACTCTTGCACTGATTTAAACAGATCTGCTAAAAGCAGATCTTTTTGTGTAGAGCTGCTAAAGTGAACCTAAAAAAGCTGAAGCAGAATACCTGTTTCTCTTTTTAATGTCAATTTCAGACATGCAAACACATATTTATATTTGTCACATCAACAACTGCAGACTAACAACTAATAGCTGCCAACCATGAATATACTTACCTCACAAAATAGCAGATCTTCACACACAGCATGGAAGAGTTATTTTCTAAAGCATTAAGATAGGTAGAAAACTGTTAAGGAAAACCACATCCATTCACATATGTAACATGCTTGATACTTCCCAACCTGTAAGCAATAACAATCATCCTGCTGATGGCAAATATTATATCAGATTAGGGTTTTATGTAAATATATAGAAAGTATATCCCAAGGTTTTTCCAAACTATGACTACTATGAGTAATATTGATGCTGTTGCCAGAGTACTGAGTAGTGTTAACCAGTGAAGGGATTCTGTTTTCTACATGTTTCTTTGCAACATGCCTCACAATTTCTCATTAAACTTGTGCACTGACACATGTCATTAAAATTTGAAATATCCTTACCAAATTTATCAATCAATGCATTTATGAAGCAATCCTTTTCAGCTAATTCACTGGAGATAAAAAAAAAAACCAGCTTGTTTCTTTTAAACATAACCAGTTGTAGACAATGGCAGAGCAAAATGTAACGTGCCTCTCCATAGTAACCTCACCTTTCCAGCTACACAACAGTTTTCATTTAATTTGCTCTGGCTGCTGAAAGAAAACAACCATAATTTTAGTCTATTAGCTCCTTAAAACATGTTTTGATATTGTAGCCAATGTCTGTTGAAGTCATGGAAAATCCATTTTGAAAATGTATTATGCATGTCTTGATTCTTCTGATGGAGATGACACACATATTTTCAGACCTAAAAAACATAATTTAATGAAAATACCTTGTGGATCCACTGACAATATGATTGCAATTAACTGCAGCCTAAATCTACCACAGCTGAGGGGACATGCCATCCACCCTTTCAGCATGCTTACACTACACTGACTACAGAACTGGTGAAGTCTGAGTAAGTTCCCAAATATTTTTAAGGGCCCCTCTCTGAATGACTAAAATTAGATGACTTACAAATAACTTGTAACCACCTGAAACCACTCCCATAATTTAGGGGATGGGAAATGGTGCAACTGGAACATTTGCAAGGTTTTGCAAAAATACAAGAGCCCAGACTACCTGATCCACTCCAAACTGTCTTTAACTTTCAATGTCTTTACAGGGAGCTACACACAGAGTTAAAAACCAAGCTTGGAAAATATGCAAGTGTAATAAAAGTCTGAATTGCTTTTCTGGTTGTAGAAAACGTTCCATCTCAGAAAGAAGATGCAAGCACTGACTCTGTTCCATTTTCCAAGAGCCCAAGAGCCTAAGTGAAATGCAACACTACACTACAGCTGTAGCTTAGCACACTCGATCCAACACCTGCCATAAGAGAAGCATCAGGACAGTCCTGCTACAGACATACAGTGAATGCTCCAGTAAAGCTCTGTTGTCAAGGATGCTGCTTGTAAATGCCTGGAAGATACAGAGTTTGAGGAAAGAAAATATTATTAAATTGAATTGTACCAAAATTGGATGGAGATTCTTAGCATGACAGGTCTTCATCCTGTACTGTGCTCATCTAATTAGGAGTAAACATTTTAGGAGTAAAGCTAAGAAAACAGGTAACATATTCCACAACTAAAAATTCCAAAGAAAGGCTAGTATTGTGAATATGATCTAGTAGCTACACTGTGAAAAAACCTAGTGAGCCAGAAACACATGTATGAGTCCAGGCAGTCAACTCAAAATGGAAACAAATAGAAAGGAAAAACTTACGATTTATTTCAGCAATTTTGAGCGTGTTTGAAAGAAATAATTTTCATTGAAATTTTTCACACCCTGATGGTACAGTTTTGTTCTTTGCTGTTTGACTTGATAGTGGACAGAAAGAGAAACAGATCTGAAACTTAGGCCCAGGTTCACATTACCTAACTGAGGTGCCTACATTCATCTACATTCATCTAACACCTGCTAGATACTCCCCCCACAGCCAACAGAGGGTGATTTATCCCATTTAAAACCTGACTTGGAGTTTCATCTTTTCCTCTGTATATAACAAGCTAAACCCGACAAACAAAAAGCACCAACCCTAAACCAAACAAAAGCACACCATACAACCAAAAACTGTAAAGAACAAGTATATAGTTTAATTAGTGGAATACTAATACACCCATAGATTAAATATCCTGTCCTTACCCATCTTGAACTTGTCAGGCTATCAAGTTACCTTAAAAGCAGGAGAAGATTACAAAGGATATAGATCAACGAGTTTCTGAAGCATGTCTGCAGAGGAGATGAAAAACTGATGCATGGCCAGAATTATTTTTAGCAGCTGGTTGTTTTGACATGCATTTCCTTCTAAATCTAAAAAACAAAAAGGATTATTCATATTGAAATCTTGCTGTATCTTCATAAACAGTTTGCAACAAGCTTTTTCAGAATCCTAATTCTAATCAGGTCTCTTCATGTATACTATTTCAAAGATAGCAGTAACTTACTAATTTAGGGAGTGCATCATTTTTCTGGTGAGAGCCATATAACAACTACTATATTTGGAAGACCCTTAAAAATAAGAAAAATAAAAGGCAAACAAAAAAGCAGATGTGTCTCAAAAGTAATCAGAATACCCAAATAATTATACATAATAATCTAAGCCCAGTAATGCACTTAAATGCTTAGCTTTAAATATATGAATATAAACTTGGAAACAAATCATTGAACTGCAGAGCAAAGTAGTTCAGTTACTGATCCATCTCAGCCAGTCTTTGGTATGACTACACTTATCAAACAGAGCAGCAATATTCTCAAGTGTTTGTGAGCCTTTTTGTACACACATAACACCAAAGTGCACACACAGGACAGGATCACAGATGTGCACAGATGCACGTGGAATGAGATACAACATAATCTAGAAACCCAGAGGTTAACCTGTGCATACTCCCTGTGCTGGACCTAAATGTATTGCACATCAACTTGAACTATGCATTGCAGGGGAAGGGCTTTAGACTACATCTGTCTTCTGGGTCTTGTGGGGTTTTTTTTCCATATGTCAAAAGGATCAAGTGTATGGAATGTAGCAGAACACTTTAAAAAGTTTCCATTTCTGCAACAAACAGTAGTGAAAGTGTTTGTAAATATTAACTGACAATGTTCTCCCACAGCCAGTCATAAGAGAACCTAACTAGCTTGAATTTGGAATTTGACACCCTTTCAAAAACAAAAGGAAATTTATCTTCTTGAATAATTTTAAATAGATTAACCTCTATGGGAGTAAGTGTAGTTATCTCTTTGAAAATCAGTAGCAGGAACAAGACAGAGAAGCAAAGCACAATATGGCAAAATGGAAGAGGGATGTGAAACAGCAGATTTCCAGCATATGAAATAAGATCTACTGCTAGGAAAGGCAGGGAGAAGGCACTTTAACTTGCACATTACCAAAACGGAGCATTAAACATAGCCCATTTACAAAACAAGATAATCCACATTAGTTACTGGGTGAGAATTTCCATGCCCTTCTACAGGAAGATACCAAATGTATTCACCTTCAACGATATGGGCATGGGGAAAGTCTCCCTGTCCTGCAGCCCCATGAATGAGAGCAGTATAGACCCCAAGGAACAGGAAGTTCTTGATCTGCCTTTTGACTTATGTTACAAGTTCTGTTTTACAGCATGAACCAAAGTTTATGTGTTACTTGTTTGTGTTCACACATAATTTCATTCCTTACTGAAGAATCCATCTGAGATATAAACTGCCTAGGTATTACAGCATGAGCACTGAGGGCAAAACAGCAAGTTATTCAGCTAAAGAAGTGGGAAATTTGCAGAGGAAGGCTGGGACATCAAGAATAAATACTTAATCAGGCCTTTAGTATTTGGCATTTTGTACCCTTTGAGTGTCTTCATGAAGAGTAAAATTATTTTAGGCCTTGCACACAGAGGCCTGTATCAGTTTTCTTTCTTTGGCAAAACTTGGTGTTCTGCCAGCAGCTCCATCCCCTAGCTCCTGTTTAATCAGAAGAAAAGTTCAGTATATGCCTAACTTGGAAGCCAAATGGATATGTGCACACATACTCTTAAGAATATACAGCTTCTTGTAAGTACTCAATATAGATCATTTCCAGACAACAAAGACAAAAAATAACACTCTGTCTCCCTTAGCACCTTCATTGTGTGCATTTTATTGTGTGCAAAATCCTCTGCTATGACATAACACAGATATCACTTGGCCACAGGTTCCCATTTGCATTTTTGTTTTCTAGAGGGTCTCTCTTCCATTTAGCTTTTTCATGTCACAAAGGTACAGAGAAAAACAGTATGTTCTGCCTACTATTAGTAATTAAGTCAACACATTTACGGTGTTTTCCTGCATAATGAAAGTGCATTTATGCTTCACCACAGCCAGACCTAATTATCTTGCAACAGAGATATACTTCATTACAATGGCATGTTATTATTTTGCACACATTAAAGCAATACTAGGTTTGGGGCTATCTGTTCTCTCATCCAACTAAAAGGCTCACCTTCACAAAAAAAAAAAAAAAAAAAATCCCACTGTATTTGTTATTTGTGGTGGCTTAAAAAACAAAATAAACACTCTGCAAAAAGAAATCTAAATGTTCCCAGAACAGTAGACCACTGAACAGCAAGCCTGCATGGAACTGTACTGGCACACAATTTACAGTGGTAAAGTATCTTGTACAAATGGTGGAGCCAGTAAGAGGGCCTGACTGTGCTGCAGTTGTGCCTCTGAGAGCCTCTGCAGCATTCTCCTGAACCCCCAGCAGTTTGTTTTAAAACTCCTTTTCATTTCCGTTTGTATACCTGCTTCTAACCACACGATCTACCGAGCAAAACCACTGAGCGAATACTAACTAAAGTGGGATGGGTGTGTTTCAGTTAGTCAATTTACATTAAAGAAAGCTGCAAATTACTGCAAAAGCCTTAGCTTTGTCTCACTGCAGCAGAATACAAATAACCACCCCGTTATTTGTTGCATGTTTTTCTCCTGTAAATTCCCTTACTGTGTTAAGATTTTTAATAAATATACTCTGAAACAAAAAAGAAAGCAGAAGCTGAATATACTTTTCCAGCATTTAACTCCATGAGTGAAAGCACAACGACAGTTAATGATAAGTGTTTCATGATCCATGTAGTAGCACAAAGCCACTAATAACTACAATCACAAAAGCTCCACTTCTTATGTGAGACTCAGAACACACAAGGGTAAGAACCTTCTAATTTAGGCCCATCAGCCACTCTACTGCATGATCCAATGAGTGACTCCTCATAGCTTAAGTATCTCTAGGTCCTTGAATGCTTTAAAGAAACAAATTACTCAAAAGCCACTAAGTAAGGCTTTAAGAGCAAACTACTTGCTTTTCACCAGATCCTGATGGCCACAAGCCTGTGGTAAATATACTTAACAGAAAGAATATATTCAGTAGAGAAAATCACTGTACCGAGACCTTCCCTCTGATGCATGAATGCAGTGGGAAGATAGAAGGCAGTAGAAAGATTGCCAAGGATGTCTTAACCAAACTGAATTTTGCAGGAAAGAAAAGCTACGTGTAAAAGGCCCTTATTTCATAAGTGCCATCTTTATTTCACAAGCAGGTTCCAACTGTATCACCTAGAGTACAGTTTGAAATGAATCAGAAGTGAATCACAGAGCGCTGACATCACATGATCAGTGACTAAGCTCCTAGAACACGAATAACTTCTTGTAAACTCCCTTAAGTCTTCCAGCGGTTATCAAAATGTAGCACCAAAAACAACTCAGTATCAAGCAATTGCCAGAAGTTAAGTGCAAAGCTGAAAGTCGTGGGTGCTATTGTGATGTGCTACATAAAATTCTTCAGGACTTCTGCAATTTTTTTTTCTAGTAGTTCAAAGAACATGGTGTGGGGATGGTGCTATAAATGTCTGCAAGGATTATTAAGTCAACATGTGATCTGAAAACTGAGGGAACTTTTATGTTCTTAAGGTCTCAAGATTTCAAAGATCTTGATAAAACACACAGACATGTAAGAAATATGCAGATACATGTGGGAGTACATGGCAGGGTTTAGTGACTGAAATGAAACAGCCATCAGTCAATGCATCTGCCCCACATGCAAGGTGCAGTACTGCATTTAACTTTAAAATGGCTAGAAGCAACAAAAACTAAACATTTCATGAGTATTTTACAGATACTCCCTGGAAATTCCCTTTACAAACAGGAAGCAGTCTGTTCCCCTTCAGTTTAAAATTTAGGCAACCCATAGTAGCATTCTTACTCCAGGCTTACTACTTCTGTGTTGGAACTCGATACCCTGTAACAGAGCTAGCCATTTAACTCTCTTCATTACATTGAATACATTTGGCCAGAATCAGCTTCATAAGAAGCCACCATTCTCATTATTAGTTATGACACCATTATTGAGGGTCAGCAAGCAGATTTAACTTAAACTAATTTTTTAATGATAGCTGAATGCTCCGTTGATGGCAGATAGCAGGGCTAAAAGCCAATATATTATATTCTGCTGCTCCAATACAGAAACAGCTTTCTCAAAATCAAGCTTCAGAACCAGTTTAATTTGTTCTTAAAATTCTACAGTGATGAGGACTTCACAGCTTTTGTAGGTGACTTATTCCAATGCTTGAGTTTCTTCATCATTTAAGAGTCCTCCTTTCTGTCTATATTTCTGTCTATACATTTCTAATACATTTCTATATTTGAAATATTTCAAACAACTTAGGCTGCTTAAGCTCAGACTCCAGCAGACAGAAAAAAAAATTATTTTCCTTATCAATATATTTTCTTTTCCTTATAAATATATTTTCTCTGTTTAAGGGTTGTGTCCCTCATCTGTTTTCTGAGCTAAGAAACACCAAATTTGTCATTTTTTATTCCTCAGAGGCAAGGTTTTCTAGCTCTCTGGTCAACTTTGATGTTGTTTTCTGAACCCTTTGTAGCTCACACCATTAAGAAGAAAACCTGAATATGGTATACTACAGAGGAGATCTTAGCACCAGAGTTAGAATATTACTCTGATTATCCTTACATAATACCTTTATATACATCTACATTTTAATGTAAGTAAATGTATAATGCATATACAGAAAATATGAAAGTACACACATCCCTCCATGAACACAGAGTTTCTGCAGTCATACAATATCATTATTGTAATTAATACCATTTTTAGTTTTAAAGTCCCTCTTCACAATGAGATCCTTTTCTACAGAAATGCCATACATGAAGTACTTTACCATACTGTTTTTACAGCTGATTACTCTAAGTAGAACTTTGTACTCATCCTTAGTGAATTTTTCTTTATTTCAAATCATTATCTTAAGTGCTTAATATCTTTCAGAAATAATGTAACTTAATAAGAATGCCCTTGCAAAGATGACACAGTAATTAGGTAATAGAATGCTTTTTTAGTTTTAGCTGCAGTAGAAAGCAGGTGGAATATTGAGCTCTCCAGCTCACATTTAATTCTGTACAGGATGATGGTATTCCCCCTCATGCCACAAAAGTTATATGATTTTTAGCAGACAGCATCAAAAACCTCAGGGAATTGCACCAAAGTTTTGGGTTTGTTTGTTTGTGTCTTTTTAAATTGGCTTATTGTCCATACATGCCTGCAACTATTGAGTTTTACATAAATTTATTTACACAAGTAATTGATTTTAGGAAGAAAAGCTCCAAAACTAAACTTAGAAGAAATCAGTATTTTTCCTGAGAGGAAAAACTACACTACTTTGTGATCAATCCTGCACCAACAGCTCTCTAAACAAGACAAGTTAACAAAAATGTTAGAAGAAACCCCATAAAATTGGTTCTTCTTCAAGTCTATTCCCTTTAAACTCCCTATAGAATAGAGAAGGGGGGGAACCCACTCCTGTTCCTCCAAATACTCATAAACAATGCAGATATATCCAAGACAAAAGCAAGGATAATAAGCATCCAAAAAGAATAATAAGACTGTTCTGTGTGAGGGTAGGGAACATTAGGGGAGAGAAATCTCTATGGAAAATCATTACCCTATCTCAGAAACAGCTTTTGGAAAGCTACTGTCTTGCAGAAAGAGCTCTAGGTGGGTAATTCTTTGAAATGAAAACAAGGAGATAAAAGCTCTTGTCAAAGGGAAATGGGATGATTTTCAGAAATTAAAATGTACTTTGAGAGAAACCAAATGCAATGTGGGTGGAAAGCATTCCATTAGCCTTGGAAATTCAGATGAGGTACATAGAAGAAGACAAGAAGTTTGCACACACAGATGCACACCACACATCCTTCTACAGCATATTTTAAATATTGATTTTAGCAAATTTAGATGCAAACTTTTTAATCAAATACTCTTTTTCTCCAAAGCCTACAAAACATAATTTGAGCATTCAAGACTTTTTCCAAAGCTTTAAGTCATGATGCTGGAGCCATGTGAAATTTTTGAGCTGCAGGCAACTCCTGAATAATTCAAGTGTAATGCTTGGCAACACAGCTGTGCTAGCATAGGCACTGATGGATAGGAAAAAACAGACTCCCAGAACTGAACCAGGAACTTCTGAGGCCAGTGTCCCTGTCTGACCATTGAGCCCAGATGTGTGCCTAACCCTTACTCTGCAGTGTTTTACAACAGGCTTCCCTCTCAGGGCACAACGGCAGTTAGTTATCACATCCAAGGAGGAATGAAGCCTGTCCCAAAGGTTCAAACTGCAACAAACTAGTGGACACCAAGCTTCTTGCCTATCAAGGGCTTGAAGAAGCTGCAGATCCCTTGGGTCCCACTTCCTGACCTCGATTTTCACTAGTGCAGCATGCTCCAGCTCTAATCCTGCTCGAATACTCCTCACTGACCATTTCACTTACGTACCCAAGCTTCCTAGTCTTGGCTTGAACTTCTAGGTATACTTCTGGAACTGGGGTTTACAGACTGTGGCAAACTAACCTCTAACCCAGCAGCTGGGGATGCCTTCTCCCACTGCCCCACGGGCCAGGAGGCTGGAGGGACAGCCAGAACAGCGGACCCCAGTGACCAAGGGGATATTTTGGGTCATATCGTGTAATGCTTAGCATTTAAAAACAGGCTGCAAGTTTATCAGGGCTGCTGTTACTTGGGAACTGTCTGGGTATCAGCTGGTTGGTGATGGGCAATTAGAATATTTTGCATTGCTAAATAATAGTTATACTGATTTTTCCTGAAGTTATATTTAGATGCATGAAGATAGAATTTGCAGTCATAGCCCTGTAGCAAATATAAGTAAATAAGAGACTGCTTTATAAAGAAGAAAGTGTAAGTTTTCTTCATTTTGTTTTATTACTTACTTGTTGGCTTTGGAAAATTATATTGAAAAAAGTGAAGTCAAATTTGCTAAATGGAACTCTATAATATATATATAAATATCTAAAGTTCCTTTTCTTTGGGAAATTTTTTTCACAGACATCAGGTTAAAAAAGAAATAATTTTCATTTGGTACAACCACAATTAACTTTAATAGTTAGCTAAACAGCACTTAGAATTCTCCAGAGCAGTAACTACTTTTCTCTTCCCACAATGTCATGCATTCTACAGAGCAGTAATGACTCCTCTGTTCCCACAATGTCATTAATTGATCATTAACATAGCTTCTGTTGCCAAGCAATAGTAAGGTTTCTGCACTGTATTTGACCAAATAGCACTCAGATTACTTAACACACAATGATCAACAGCATTTTCACACAGAACAGCATTGTGAATAAAACTTGACTACTTGGGGGATGGGGGATCAGAGACCTCAACATTCTGCCCAGGCTTCAAGAGCAAGGGATAGAACCCTGCAAGTTTGTGCAGCATGAGACAGAAACAAATTATTATTCAGGCAAACCTGAGAGGAAAAAAGCAAATGGCCATAGCTGCATTCTGTGGATGTGCATATGCCTTGAAAGAATTTATTGCCTTTGAATCAGAATTCTAGATAAGAATTTGTTATATAGTAAATTTGATAAAAGGATAAACGCAGTAATTGAACTGTGATTGTTTTAGTTGTTAATTGCATGTTTGAACTAGACTGGAAGAACGTATTTGTATTCAAAGTAGAGTGAGCTTTTCCAGATAACCGATATGGGAAAAACGAGATAGCTTTCATTTTTTCTGTACTTTAGAGGAGAAAATGCCTACAGCTCTAAAGAGGGAACTGTAACTTGCCTGTTTAGTTGTTTGTAAGATGGATGCAATATGTATCTGACTCTCAAAGAATTCCTAAGTCTCAATATGTTTTTTGCATGATATTGATATGAGCAATATAAAAACATTATCAGTTCACATAACTACACAACTCAGTAATGTACTTATTTTTTATTCCAGAAAATGTGAACCATGATTACCTTTTAGGTAGCTTACACCTAACAGGCCACCAGCACCAGCACCTTTGTGAGATTTCTGGTTTCTATCAAAACAATTCCATGGCATCTTTCATCCAAATTAGTCTGGATGTAGTTTCCAGTGTTTCTAAGGTTTACAAACATGTCACTTTATCACACATTGAGGCACCAAGCTAGTTTAGCATGGATCAAACACTGCAGAACAACTTAACATCACAACCTACTCCTAGACCTCGCTGTCTATGACTACTATGACCATTAGAAGTTGCAAATTGCATTACTTTCACAAAAATTCTATTAAGAACATTGCTAATCTTTGAAGTTGTAATTTTTCACTTCCTTTAATTCCTCCACGGGTTAAAACTGACATATATGTATAAACAAGTAGCTTCATTGCAAACAGTTTATCGTGGATGAGATTTCACATGGAATTATGCTACATGGTCTCAGAAATATCTTTGTTACTTTCCTAAAGCCCTTTACTTAAATATCTTTAAAGAAACCAAACACAGGGACACTTCAAATGTGACATGCATTTGAAGAGAATACTTTTGATTTCTTTTTAAATGAAGTGTCTGAATTGTAGGATAAGCATAGGTCATCCATATGCCACAGTAAATATACTTCCAGCACTCAAATGTAAGAGGCAAAGAGTAAGATCTTGTACTCAGAGGTTAAGGACAAAAACTCCTTCATAACAACAACTTCTTGAGCTCTTACAGAATTCTCAGCTTTTAAATGATCCTCAGATTTTTTTTAGGAAGACATGTTTGAATAAATGATGGCTTTCAAGTGCACTCTTGTAATTGTTTGTTAGGTAATTCTAAGTAACATTTCAGGACTTTACTACAGACAAAACAAGGAGATATCAAATTGGCTATTTGCTGAAGACACATGTTGTCCTGATTGCAACAGTCTTTAAACACTTGTAAAAACAACTTAAACAAATGTTTTGTGTGGGCAAGGAAAAGGCCCTCTGACCCTACATGATTTATAAGCTTAAATGCGTGTTAAAACAGCCCATTGGATCTTTTAAATGTATGTTTGTTTAAAAATTAAGCACTCTTAAACTTTACTCTAGATTAAAAAAAGTAGATTTATTAGATAAAAATAGACGTAGTCGAAGAAAAGAAACAGGGACCTCTTACTATGCACTAACATATTGTGAAGTTACAAAAAAAAAAATTTCTAGATTAGGAATTGACTTCACAACACATATTCAGAACTTCAAGTTCACAGTAGCATGAGGATACCCTAGGGTGATAAATGTCACGAACATTTAGCAGATATAAAATTAACGAATTAGGTATCCAGCGAAGGGAACACTGCTAATACGTTTTTCCTCTCTGATCTGTAACACTTTTTGAACTAAATATATGTTACTCATTTATGTAGTGTCACAAAGATTACTATAAGAACTAGACATAAAAGTATGGCTGTGCTACTAAGCATATGTTTCCTGTGTTCTACTGACCTGCCAGCAAACTAGACCCTACTGAGCTGGTTTCAACAACAAATCTGATCAACTAAGTGCCTTTACAACTAGAAACAAAATAGGAGACAAAACCATATTGACTTTCAGAGAACTGTCTGCCAGTCAAAAGCACATTTTCTGAGGCATTTTATGTGCTACATAATGGAAAAATAAATGGAGGCAGGGAGTTAAAGTCACTGTCCCATGTAAAATTCCACTCCAGAATCACAGTCACTAATGAAGATTTCCTCCAGAATAAATCATCTCCCTCCTGAAGCTGTCATATTCTGGGCCAAGATCTATTAACTACTTCTTTGCTTCCCTGAACTTACAACTTCAGCCATTTTGTTGCCAATGAAAAATCTACTTTTAATCATCTCTTTATGAGCTTTTTGTTCAGGATTAATATCTCCGATGTAAAAGTTGCACTGAATCTAACCCTTCTGCAGCTACTGTCTTTTTTAGCTTTTTTAATCATTTTACTCTACCTTCTGCTCTTCCTCTCTATGCACTCTCTTCCCTTCTTTCCTTTTTTATCTTTTCCTCCCCTTCTTTTCTAGGCAATCACATGAGATGAATTTATTTGTGCTCTAAAACTCTTCTTGTCAATCCAGATCATAGCAGTAACACCATCCTGTAGCTACTTATAATTTTGGGAGGTCTTCTGAGACACATTTTGGAACATGTTTTGAATCCCTGTCCTGTATAACCAAATCTCTTCTCTTAAAACTGGTGAGAGTGGTTTCAAGACTCTACAGATCTCCTCCTAAGAAAGGACCAATATTCCTCTCTAAGACACTTCCTACCTCCAATCTCTCATCACGCTATTTTTTCCCCAAGCTCTTGCCTTCACTTACATCCTTGCTTTTTTGTTGCCTTTACTTTTGGCAACTCATTTACAGGATGATTCATCTTCATCATCCTGATTCAAACTTCCATGGGACTTGAAGAAACCTCTACTTTTAGCATCTCCTCATCATGCTGTTGAATACACACTGATATGGTGCTACTTTTTCAGATGTAGTGACCACCTCCATGACTTCAAACTACCTCTTAAGACCCTCACTAAGGGTTGCTAAGGCACACGCCTGTCATTCATCAGTCCAAGCTAAAGAAGACCAAGTTTGAGAGAGGTGAAAGAGCACAAACACTAATCACCCCAAAGTAGGAATTTAAGTTAACTGTACTGACTAAGCTTTTGGATTAACTTGGCTCTCCTGACAAAGTCTTTCATCTTGGAATCCATTTCAATACTGCAGCAAAGTTTAGTTGCCTCACTTTTAATTTCAATTTAGCATATTCCCTTCCTCCTTTCTTCTCCTAATCCATGTTGTAAGATAAACTACAACAATCAATACAACAAGAATCAACACAAACTTACAGCTGGTGTTCTTCACAGCTGTGTGTATTGATTCTTAATACCTTCTTGGTTAGACCTTCTTGTGATATTCTCTGCATATACAGCAAAAGGCTGCCAACTTCTCCTTACATACCATTCTTGACAGCAGCCTCTCTTACATAGTTTTTTTTTTTATCCAAACTTGTATAACTCTGTTCAGGAATATAAACTCAGCTGCATCCATTACAGAGGAATTGTATTTGTACACATAACATCAGCAAGTGCAGTATAATGCTAACAAGATGCACTATATATTCTGAAACATGACACATCATCATCTCTATCTACTGCCTCTTTTTCTCCTTAAGACTAGACAGCAAATAAATCATCAGCTTAATACAGAAAGTAAACTTCAATTGTACAGTGTCTTGGGGGGGTTCTGTACTTTAAACATTTAAATAAGACTTGCTCAAATCACAATAATGACTTTATAGAATAATATACAAAATATTATAGGTCAGCATATCCAAGACTGAAGATGATATCTCAGCCTAAACAGAATTATTAGCATAGAGGTTAGAAGATTTCAGTACTATGCATGGAAAGAAATTTGCTCAATCATGCAGATTTCTTGTAATCATTCTGCAGCTATGGTTTTTTCCCCACCATTTTGCTCCATGCCCCCAACCCTCTTCAAAATCTCAGATTAAAGATTTTTTCATCTCTTCCATTATTGGCACAATAATGTGAATTAATTTTGCACTGGTTTTGGTGATAGCTACAAGAGCCTTCTTTAATGAACTTCATTATGCAGGTTATCTTGTGTTGTAACTGTTGTCTTTTTATTTGTTTATTTAAACACCTTAATGGGAAGTTCCAGCATAGCATTAGAACATGCATAATTTCACAGAAGATGTATAAATACAGACACTACTATAAATTGTCCAACTAAGGGTCTAAACCTCTGTAGCACACAACATGATTTTAGCAGCCCTTAGTGAGTTATAATGATGTTTGCATGATGCACTACAATTCATCTTGCTCAACTTATGTACAGCTTGTCAAGGGTCAAGAAAACCCTACCTAGTGGATTACAGTAAATTTTCTAGCTGAAGTGTGAAACCCTTAAGAAAGATTCACATGTATGGGTAGCTGAACTGCACAGGTACACTTGTGTTTCTTCACTAGCTTAGTCCTTTTAATATACTGATGCTCAGGAATCTGAGAACACCTAAGCATGTCTACATTGCTACACAGAGTATTAGCCAAAAATAATCTCCTACTCAGGCTTTCACCTGCACTACTTTAACTCAATTACTTTAATAACTACACTAGATTTTTATAATGTTGCATCTATATTACTGTCTTTTCATAAACATGCGGAGACTAATATTGGTCAAGTAGTCACAATATTAGAGCTACCTGAAGGTTTTATGTTTTACATATTTTATCCCCCTCCTATTGAACTGAAACTTATAAAAATATCAATCAAAATATTTGTTGAGGAATTAGGGCTTTCTAGAAGTTCAGTGTCTTCACAATAATGAATTGGGGAAGAAAAAAAGCAAAAAAGAATCAAGACATTACTGATAATTACATATTTCACCAGCTTTTCTCAGACATGCATTTCTCTGCACATGCTGATTAGAAGTCTTTACAGTTAAAAAAAAAAATCCACCTCATTTTAAACAAATGTGAAAGATTAGTCATTGTTTACACAGTATTTATGCACTGTACCAGTAGATCAGCACGATGTGTTACTATTTAACTATATAGGTAATTATTTCAGAGCTGAGTGGGTGTTCAAGTACATTTATCTTCTAAGGACTACTTCTGAAACTAAGACTTTCCCACATATACTTTGGGAGTAGCTCAAAGCACTGAAAGACTCAGAATTAACAAACAGATGTGCTACTTATAAGCAAATTATTCAGAATCACTTTAAGTGTCTTCAGTAATAACATTTTAATAATATTGAATATAAACACGTTTACTAATTAAAATGTTGGAAAAGGAAACTAGGGGTACACAGCTCAGGCAATGGTTACACTTGAAATACTCCATAATTAATTTCTTATTGTAAAAGAACAAATAGATAATTGATAAGTTAAAAAAAATGCAGTTGTGATTTCTGTTTGGATTCTTTCTCTATTACAAAGAAACAACTATAAATCTATACTGATAACGCAAAAAGCAATCCAGTGTTAGCTCACCTAGCTTAAAAATAGCCCTTCTTGTTTATAAATGTTTAATATGAACATGTTGCTTACATGCATTATGAGAATGTTATTGCAATATGCAAAAATATAACGATTACTTGCTGAAGCTTACAAAATTGGTACTTGAAGGAACAACAAAACTACTCTTAGAAGTGCAGATGATTGGAATTTCTCCGGTTCCCTCAAGAAAAAGCAGTAGTTACTCTAATCTCCCAGCATATATTACACACATCTGCATAAACATATCCATCAACCAAAAATACAATCACCTGTAGCACAGGCAATTCTCAGTTAACACCTTTCTACTCCACCAATAAATCAGTTTCATTCCCAACTAAGGGATTTAAACATAGCCAACAGAAACATATTAATAGACACAGAAACAAATTAATAGGATTCTAAAAACCTCACCAAAAGACTGAATGCAGGTTTCAAGAAGGTCTTCCAAAGTGGCTCCTTTGGCCAGGTGCCCCAACGGCACCATCATGACCTGAGTATGATTCGAGAGGCTGTGACAGTGGCTGGTCTGCTGCAGCTCCAGAGCTGATTCAGGGGCAGTGCTGCATGCTTGGGCAGGGTGCCTAGAAGAAAGTACAACAGTGAAGTAAATACAAGACAGAGTGGCAAATTTTACACTGCATGGGAAAGGGGGAGAGATTTAAAGGACAATTAACTCCTTCTAGTTAGGGTGCTGAAAGACATAACCCTCCCACTTGATATGTACACCAAAGGGACTGCTCAGTAAGTCACTTTTTTCCTGCTAAATGTCAGTTGCAGAGCACATGGTTATAGAGCTCCCTGAATGATCTCTCAGGATTATCAGAAGTCTTGTCTCTTTGTTGGACAGTATGCAATAACCAACCACCAGATGTGTGTGTATCCACCAAAAGTAAAGGAGCAAAAAAATATTAAACACATTGGAAAACACCAGACTAGCTTTAATAATTTAATCTGAAAAGTCACTGTTAAGTAAACAAAATATCAGCACAACCTAATAGTGGAGTATTTCACAATCAAAACAAATATATTAATTTGCATGTATTCAATACTATTATTTCCTAGGTTGTTTTAAAATCGTATACACGAACAAATAAATTTATTTAATAACAATTGTAAATGAGACAAAAACAGAGCACATATCTAATTTTAGTATTGTGTTTTGCCCATATAATACCTTCTACTTCAAGAATGTGTATGCTTGTGGATAACATTAAAGGCTACTTGCTGCTTGCACACAAGTTCATATTTCTGTATGAAATAGTAAATTGGAACAATACTGTATTGATGATAAGTGATTAAATATATTTGCCTGCAAATACCAGGAACCACTGCAAAATCTGACTTGAGAGTATAACCATACAACTTCCAAAAGAACAACAAGCACTGCCATTTCAATGAAACTTGGGGTTATTTCAGGGACTCCTGAAATTTCAGGGATCCTTTGGGTTTATTTCAGACACTCCACAGCCTTCCTAAACAAGTGACTCCAGTGTCTTTAAGCTGCTATCTTAAGCTTTCACATAATTTTTCTTGGAACACTATGCAAAACTCTATTAATCAGTTGGCAGTCTCAAGAAGAAAAGGCATGGCAATTCCTCCAGTGTGTGTATTACATACAGATAGTAGAAGTAAATTCACAGATATCCCCGAATAGGCACTTCTGCATGAAGTTAAAAAAATGCATGACTTATGAAGACAGACTAGACCCTACCGCATCCCCGTGAAAGTCCAGCCTCATCTTTACCTTTCTGTCTCACATGAAAGCTGGGAAAGCCATGAAACTGACCACGGTGTCATTTACAACCCAACTATTTCAACAGTTTGAAATTTAGGAAAATACACGCCTGACCCTTCAGAGGCAGTAATCATCACTGACTGAGCTTCTCCGTAGTTAGGTTGACAGTAGCTGACATGCAAATGTTCTCTTCCCTTCCCCCTTTTTCTCAATTTCCCTCTTAGCTTTGTGATCTGACTTCCTGTTCTCATATAAAAAGAACAAGGGCCTGATCAGCTTTCAGTGTTTTCTTTTCATAAGCTTAAGTCCCTCTCTTAGCTTTATTCCAGTGCCTCTTCAACACAGGGCAGAGAATCCCAGCAAGTAGTAATAAAGTGAGAGTTAAGACAGAAGATATTTCAGACTTTGGCATCACTCAGGAGAAAACCTGAAGTTTCCACACCTGAAAAAAGTTTAGAGTTACACTGTGGCCGACTTGGCCATGCTGGACAGGCAAAGCTCAGCCGGTGGCACCTCTGGTTACTCCTTCGAACAGATCCTCTCGCAGCAGTCACCCGTCACGACAAACAGATGAAAGCGGGGCTGAGGTGCAGCGGGGGGACGCCCGCCCTGCACTTCCAGTGTACGCCCTTGGCGGTGAGGAGGACACCACAAAGAAGTGACCGTGCCCTGGCTGACCAACCCCGGAGCAGGTGCCGCTGCCCCGGCGGCGCGGTGCCAGCCGCCTTCCCAGCCCCTCGCCCGGCGGCCCCGGCCGTGCCGCCGGTAANGAAGCCCCCGCCAGCCCCGCCGCGGGGAGAGCCGCGCCCGCCCTCAGGCGTGACACCGACCCCGGTGCCCTCCGCCGCGGGGAGGGAAGCGACGGGGGCA
>VZRH01006718.1:635853-670177 GCA_013397555.1 Urocynchramus pylzowi | reverse complement strand
GGGCGAGGGCCCGGCTCACGGGCAGGTGCCCGGGCCCTGCAGCTCTCCCCGTGGGACACGCTCAGAGGCTGGCCCGCCGAGTGAGCCTCTGTGGCGTGCCGAGCTGGAGGCACAAAACTGAGGTGCCCACGTTGATGATTGCCATTTTAAAGGCTTATCCGGCACCTTACGCTGTCCCTCCTGTTTAACTGCACAGCAAGGAAAGGGGCCCCAGTGTTTTTTATAGTTCTTGTATCACGATTAGGAGTTTATGAGAGCTCTTCCAACTCAACGTTGTCAACTTTTCCGCTCCTGAGAAGAAATACCCAGGCAAGAAATCTGAAAGGCCAAAGTCACCCTTGTAACCAAAATTTTTGGTCTTTTTTTGAGGAATATGCTCAACAGAGCACTACAAAATACAGGGTCCTGGAGATTCTGCATTATCAACACCTTGTTTTAGAGCTCAGTTTATGTTTTTAAACATTACTTAGTCATCATAATGCCAATGTGCATCACACCCAGATTCAGATAGATTTCATCAACTGGTTCTTTAATTCTAAGAGTAACTGACAAGGTTCAGATATTCAAAGTAATCTTCTGCCAACAATCGGGACATTTCAGGTTCCCCAAATGATCAGTTTTGCTCACTGGCTTTTCTCGGAGGCAGTGATAAATACCATTATCACAACAGGGATTGGGGCAACTTGACTTTTGCTTTGCTGAAGGATTTCAGGTAAAAGGAAAACCCCTACATATTCCTGGCAATCGCATTCAGTAGGTGCCATTCTTTTAAGTAAGTTGTAAACTCATTCCTAGCATAGAGCTTGAAGGTCACTGTGGTTTAAGAAACACAAATACATTGATATATATCCAATGTCACATATCATGTGCTCTGTGGCAGTTGTGTTGTTAAGGCAATCTCCTGGCTGAATTGTACTTCAGAGAAGTATGTCCCAGCCATCTTTGCTTTTTCTTTAACACATTTTCCTTGAGAAGTTCACATGCATGCATACATATACAAATAGATACTGAATTGTCATCCCAATTTCATGCTGCCTGCATCAACTACAGGAGAGAGCACTGCACCAGCTCCCCCAGCACTGCTCACTGCTGGTCTCCAGCTATAGTAAAACACCTATTCCCTGAGCATGACCATTCAAAATGCTTTTTACTGGGTGTGTATCTAGTTGCCCATCTATCCAGACCTCCCAAACTGACTGCAATAGTATCACAGGAGATCTTGTTGAAAGCTAAAATTTTCTGAACTTAAAAAGCAGAAATATCTGGAAATCTGAGTACTTTTTCCTATATTATACTACCTGGTCTAATGAACAGCATTATCTATCCCTAAAAACCTTGTCTTGACTGTGTCTTTAAGCCACTGCAGTTATGACAATGTAACCATGTAGAGAGGCCCCTTAAAGACTTGTGAACTTCAAAATTTATATCTCATGTGTATGGGTGTCAATATTGCCTTTAACTATAAAACAAGATATCATTTCTTTCATAGCATCTCTGCTTCAATTTAAATCATAGAATGGATATGTAGTAGGGGCAAATAAAGAGGCATACTGGTGGGAGTTGCCATTTTCAACTGCTTTGGTTACAGAAGTTAGATGGCTTGTAGTCACTAGGGAATGAGGATTGGAGAAGTAAAATTATTGTCTGATGACTGAAATAATTGGAAACTGCTTGTGCACCTTCTATGGGCTCTAGAGAGTTCCTTGCACTTTAAGCAATGATGCCAAAAAGAGCTTTCTACACATTTATTTCCTGTATTCCTCAGGTGATGACTGGTCATTCTTTTACCTGCAGAAACTGCAGAAATCACTATTCAGTAGTGAAAATTAAATAAAAACTATGTTCTTCAATCATGCAAAGGACTAAGTAATGCTAATTAGTTTTTGTAAAAAAAGTCGTCATAGTCTCATTTTGAGTACTACAACTTCTGTGGCCCTTCCCTTGTGCATCTGCTCCCCCTTTTGAAATAGGAAAAAAACCTCTCACTGTCCTTCACAACAATGAGTGATAAAGTCTTTTTTTATATGCAGTTGTGTTTGTAAATATTTATCCAACTGCTTGGTAATATACTCTGAAAAGAATTGCATATGTGCATGTGAAAGTGTTCATCTATTCCAGGAATGCACATGAGCACATGGTTTTGCAACCCAGATTAGAACTTTTCTCATTCAGTCCAGGAAATTTGAGACTGATAGATGAATAAATGCATCAGGCAGTGCATACAGTACTGCAGTTTCATCAGTACTCTGATTAGGATTCTGGGCAGAGACAAATCCCCCCCAAAACGGCCAAATTCCTCTTCCCTTTTTCTTCTGTTCAGATAAATCTTACAATATGAAGTGAGCTAGCACAGTAAAATTTAGATATTTCTAATTTTTAGTAATTTAGATGTTCCTTCTGTGCACACTGGATTCCCTCACAGACTGAAAAGTCAGCAGGGAGTCTAAAATCTACTTTAAGAACTATGCCTAACTTTATCATTGGGTGTATATACAGATAACGTGCAAGCCACTGATTGGCAACAGTCTTGCACTATCAGCTAGGTATAATTGAAACTTAGATTTTGTTGTTGCTTTTAATCAAGGAAATTTTAAACAAAAGTGGACTAAAATAAATTATTCTCGTAAAATTCAGAAAAAGCAATGAACATATATCTTGATAATATATAAAAGCATCAAGAGGTCTGGTGGGAAATGTTACTAACTGGTGGCATTCTTCTGAGTAGATTCACACTGATTTGTATGGCTGTTAGGCTCAGTTCCCCTGCCTTTCTATTGATTCAAGATTTTGATATTTTGCTATTTAGGAGAATGCTGAATTACAATAAACATTGATCATCTGCTTATAAGGATAATCTGCCTACCTTGCATGAATTTCAGCACAGAGTGGGGCAATATGCAGTGAAAGGTCATGATACTGCAAACTGAAATCTCATTCTGTATCAATAAAATCACATTTAATTCTGGCATCAGAGAAAGACAAAGTTTTTATTTACTATAACTGAGTCCAACAGCATTGTCATCATAACTTTTATTTCCCTCCTGTAGCCTATAGCAAAGTAGCTTTCTTTCCTTTATGATCTTTCAGAATAAACATATTTGGTGAGATTTGATTTGATTGCTTACATGTACATACAGTTTACCTACTCATTTTGATAAGAATAGCACAAAACATCCTATTTCTTAACACACATCTGTATAAAGTATGGATAGATAAGGTGAAAACCAGCTGGTACCCTTGAAATAAATGTCCAGAAACTCAAAATACAGAAAGGAAAAGCATAACAATACTACTAACAATGCTTCTTTTTGGTTCACCATCTGATTTAAGAGAACAAAATAGCTACTTAAACAGGATGTAGATAACATCATCCCAAACTCCCTTTGTAAACATTTTCCAAGGAGACAGTGATTAGCTACTTCCTTTACAGGATATTTCTTGGTCAGCAGCGAGAGGCCAGACATCATGCTCTATGATACTAAGTGTATTGTTTAAACATTTTAAAATTGGTTTCACAGTTAAATTGTTGTGGATATAACAGTCCCTTTGAAAGTATAACAGGATGAAAGTTGGGTTCACAGAAGTGTTGGGGTTTGTTTTTTTAAATATAATGTTTACTTAAATTTTTCCTAAAATTACACTGGTCCTTCAAGTTGGAAAGAAATGTAGATGTAGTTTCCATGTGCTTTGTTCCTAATGGAGCTGCTTCAAAATTTCCAAACTGAGTGGACAAAATTTAATTTTGCTGCTGCAGTGTTCAAAGTCAGTGATAATAATTTTGCCCTTGTTATTTTCAGTGACAAAGTCAGTGGCAGGGTTTGTGTGAACAAGTAGGAGTGGCAGCTCCTGCTGACCATGAGGTGAGAAGAAACAAGGAGTAGTCATAGGGGTTTCACAGGACGTGGGTGTGGGAGGTGGTGTTTCTCTGCCCTTTCTGACTTCATCTGCAGGGCAGGAACCTTTTCCAAGGGGAGTTCACCTTGGAATGCAAGGTTGTGCTGTTTTGAACTAAGCTGACTTGAATGCTGAAAATGTAATTGGACATGATATGCCACATAGACAAACCCCATTCTTCCCTACTGAGGGACTCTCCTGTTCCATCACTTTAAAGGAAAAGTTCTTTGCTCTCCTCACCAGGGTTTGCTTGCCCCTCTCTCTGTTTCTCTGGTATGCTTATTATGTGAGTCAAATGGAGAAAAAAGACAGAGGATAGGGAAGGAAGACATCTCCCCTCAAACCCATTCCAGCAATTCATGGAGCCCATGGTTCTGGAGGATCAGAAGGAAGCAGAACCGGGCTAAGAGCGTGTGGTTACAGGTAACAGTGCCTGCCAAGGGCTGGCTCTCTTCTGCTCTTATTGCTACCAGAACTAACAGTGAGTTGACAGTTATTTAAAAGGAAAAAGTAATCTTAGTGTGGGCTGCAAATGGTAAATTTACCAGCCACGTGTGTGCATGAAGGGAAAGATTAAGCTCTTCAAGACTCCACTTTTCCCTCATGTGCTCTCTTGTTCTCAGTAACTCTCTATACTTACGGCTAGACCTGGAGGCTCTTTTTTCCACCAGTCCAGGAGGAAGGGTGGAAGACTGAATAATTTAATTGATGCCTTTTAAGTTGAAGAGAGCTGATATTTCATAATATATTTGGAGCTATTTAGAAAAAAATTTTGAGGGTTTGTTCAAAGCTGTTTACAAACCTTGTTATGCATCACAGTACTTTGTTGAACTTCTGTGTTGTCCCTGAAGACTATCATCCAGTTAGGGCAATAGGGTCAGTCTCTATAGGTCTTACAGTTATGGTGAAAATACCTTGAAGAGGTGGGGGAGCAAAACTGTTCTCAGACCCTTCACAGGAAAACACTTAACACTCTTTTGTTGACACCATCAAAATTATACTTACAGGAAAGGAATGTAAAACCTGCTCCTCAGTTTCATAGATTTAATAGACACTTTGAAAAAAATGTTATTTGGAACAAGATCAGGAAAATTAATGCAATAAAGAAAATTTTAAGTAAGCAGGGAGAAAATAGATATTTGTGGTCCATTATGGCTAGATGTGAAATGAATAGAGGGCAATGTCAATTACTTAGACCTAAAATTATGCAAATTTTTCTAAACTCCTCAGATCCTTTCCTTTTCCCAGTTTTATACCTCCTTACCTTTTCAACTTTAAAGCAATGTGTATTGTTTCCTGTTTTAAAGGACCACTCAGAATAGCAATATTGTTAAGTATTACTGTCACTTTTCTGGATTAGAAGCCCTATTCATTGTTTGCTTCAGTTTTAATCAGGGAGAGTAGCTGTAGCAGTACTGAACAAAATGTAATGGTGAATATATACCACTATTAGTGCTCAGTAGCATATAAATAATTGAATCATCTGAAGGTATTTAGACAGCAATTCAGCAAATTCAGTGTATTCACATCTAAATGCACTCTTATTGCAAAATGCCAAACAGGGAGCTGAAAATTTGTATGCTGAAAATTAATCTTGTTTAAGATACATCCCTATTTATTAAGAGCTCCTCTAGGGGCAATATTAAGGGGTCTTTGTAAAGGCCTAGCCCAAACATAGGTTCAGGAATTTAGTCTCTAATTATAGATGTCTCTGAATATCTGACTTGGAAATCAATGCACAATTGTCAAGATAAGCCAAAAACTTTTGGTGCTAATATTTCTGCTTGTCAGTCCACAAGAGGGTTAGGCAAAGTATCCAAAGCTTTTTGTAGCCTCAATTAGAAGGTCTTTCAAAATTGTAAGTTTGCAGCTTTTTATTCTTCTCCTTCAATCATCTGTGAAAAAGGTGACAGTACCTTTCTCTATCCCAGCTGATAGTACATATCCCAGCTAAACCAGTACAAACACTTCTGAAAGCTTCTTAAATCCCATGGTATAAACATGAACAGTGAAGCCTTATGACAACTTGAAAATAATACAGTAGTGAAACTTAAAGTTTCTGTTTCTGTCTGAAGAGAGATTGTTTGTGTGTGTTCTCTCTACCTACCTGTCCTATTTTATCACCTCTTTGGAATTTTGAAAGGAAGATCTGTTAATGTTTGCTCAGGATGACTCACAGGTTAAAAAAAAAGAGTACTATTTCTTTGTCAAATGCAAGCATTTTAAAATTTGTATTTAAACTCAGTATTATCTTTAAAAGTTCAGAAAACAAAGAGGAGGGGAAAACATTGTCAGTAAATCGTGTGACTAGTGAGTCAGAGTAACTGAACTAGTGTTCATAATGCAGATTGGTTTATGTTGCCTTTAAGAGCATGCCACACATTATTATTCTCAGCATCAGTTACAGAATATTATTTAATACTGTAAACAAAAAAAAAATTAATTTGTAGTTCCCTAGTGTAACAATGATAATAAAGAAATTGTACTTAGATGGACATGCCAGATTCTATCAATATTTAAGTCACTATTTTAAATGGTGCAAAGTATTTGTATTCAGATAAGAAAGTTGTTTCAGTTCTTTTGTCTCAGTCTGTGGTTGTGACAATGAAAAAATAATTCAAACGTTTACACAGAATAGGTCTGTAGACCCCTTGGCTTTTTTTGCAGGATAAGTGGCAAAAAATAGATAGTAGCACACTGTAGGGGTAATTGCTGTTTGGGTTTCACAACCTTGTACTTCTTTAACGTAGCTTTGATGATTTCTCAGGCACCCAGTGGGAAGCACACACGTGCCATACTGACTTTACAACATTGTTCATCACCACTAGAAGTCGGGCAACTGTGTAGATGTGCTAGACCATCTCATTTTCCATGAAAATTGAAATGAAAATTTCCAAAATTATGCTGTGCTAATTGTTGTGGTGATGTTCAGAGAAGCAGACAAAATTTTAATATTTGACATGCTTCCATAGGAAGTTGTTCCTTTGGAGCTCTGTAGATTGCAGAACATGCTTAGGTATACCATATGGAACTGGAGAGTTATTGAATTGATTTTTTTCTTTTGTTTTTGTGTTTTATTTTAATTGCCTGTATTTACTTACATACAGTATTAATTACTTTGCAGCCACCTTTACAGGCATTGTTTGTAGGCCTCAGCTACTTTCTTAATTTACCTTATTTTCCTGTTCCTTGAACTCTAATCTCAGTGGTTTTGGAAACATTAATGATTAGAAGAAATTCAGGAAGTCACTCCAGCTATTTAACAAGTTTATCTCAATCATGAGCTTTTTCTTTCTCTTTTTGCTGCTATTTATGTAACAGATCAGAACATGTTGTTTTGTGATTTTTTTAAAGTTTTCATTTACCTGTTGTGCAAATACCCCTTTTTCCTTTTCTATTTTTTTGTATCCTATCTGTCTCTGTCTCTCACAACACTAATTATTTAAAAAAGCAATAATTGGAAGCTCTTTACAGTTGGTTTATGGAATATGTTTTGAAAAACAGCAAAACCCAGTACACAAAGTCCTTGTGCTACCTTTTAAGTGAACAAATATTATGCTTTTTTGTAAACTTAGTTCTTTCATTATTTTTCATACTTTGAAAAATTGCTAAAAGGAATCTCCTAACTTGAAGCTGTTTAACTTTGTTAAACCTTTGTCAGTTTCTTTTATTGTCCATGGCCATATGGTGACAATTTCTGATATTCTGACAACTTTAGTATAGTTAATCACACAGAACCTGGGGTGATAAAGGAACTACCAATGTGGCCATTTTACTAATTAACAACTGTTCAGCAGAATTGATATCTTATTCCATAGAGTATTTTGTCTTTCAAAATCTTTAGATCCAAGTTAAAATTCTTAATATCCTTACATAGCTGCTTCCTCAATCTGGTGGCATCTAAGCTCTGTTCCTGGTCAGGCTAGTAAGCCCCCAACAATCAAAATCCATTGGCTGTTTGTTCCTCTGGATATGTTGCTTATATGAATCTCCCCTTCCCAAGGAGATGTTCTGGTAGTTGGCAGTATTCATGTTTGTTGTGTGCATTCCCTGTGCACACAAGGGTTTTTAGTTATTGCATAGGAGAGTGAGAGCATCCTACCCTATAGCCTGGCATTTAGGACATTAAGATGAGATTTGAATTTTTATAAATAGAGGAAGGAATTGAACTTAGGAATCTCATAGAATGATAACATGAGTGTCAGAGCATTCTCTATGAATGAGAGCATCTCTATTAGGGCTCCCAGCATCTGAGCCCTTTAATTTAAACACATTACAAAACCAGATTGTTAACTTCCTTTCCCTTTGAAGGGAATCTGTCTTCAAAACAAATTCCATAACCTCAAATTAAAGGAAATGCCTCCTTCCAACGAAGACCTCTTCTGCACCTCAAATGATGTTTTAGGATATAATCTATCAGAAAGAATGATCACTAATTGGGTTCATTTGCTGCCAGCTCAGAATGCAGTCTGTGGTCAAGCTGAGTAACTTTAGGTTCTGGATTCTGTTCCATGGCCAAGCACCTAAAGTGTCTTGTTACTGCTCATAACTGTTAGTCAACTCTGTGTTTCATGGTTAAGAAAAAGAAAGCTGTGGAAGAGCAAAATGATGATTTTAATGTAAGAAGCTGGTGCAGGTATCTTAACTAAGCCAGACTTCCTCTTTAAAATATTTCATCACAATCCAATAAACACATCTTAAGCATTCTGTTGACTTATGCTTCCATCTTTCCTTGATTACATCACTTTTTCACATTGCAGTTGTATTGCTACTGTTTGAAAGTACCACTCTTTTAAAATGTGCAATCACAGTGATTGCACAACTAGCTGTATTCATTACTATAGCAACAAGAATAAAAACGTTCCCTAGCCTATCCCATGTAAATGGTCTCTGACTGCACTTTATTCTCAGGCTGAATGAATGTGTATGACACAATGGAAATTGTGTGCTTTGGTTTGGTTGAAGGCTGCTCACAGTGAGGCAGAGGGAACTGAATTATACTGGAACCCTTGTTTTAAAAGGGGAAATAAAATTTCTGACCTGCTCTGGAGTATTCAAATGAAACATATGCACCTGCTCTTCAGCTCCCATTCCACCCTGCTGGCAGGGTATCTCACCAGCAGGACAGGGAGCAGGGAGGTGAAGAAGCAAGTTCCAGCAGGAGACACGTGCTCAAAGGGAATATTCTAATGTTAGAACTTGAATCATTGGCTTCCTTGAGCCCCGGTGAGGCCTTGTCTATACTGATATTTTTTATTAAATCTTGCCTCATTATGGCATCTGAGATCACTAACATAAATATTCTCCATCATGAACATAGCTTCATCCCTGTTTTCATCTGTTTCCTCTTTCTTCCTTTAAGTACAGCAGTGAAGCTCTCTGCTGCCACCAGTTCTACCCTCTGAAGGAAAATCTGGAAATCTGATACCATCAATCCATGAGCAGTTATTCTAGTTAATTTCTTCCTTTAAGCCTCAGTTCATAATGTGGAATTGTTTTATGAGGTTTCATTTTGTTGTTTGGTTTCTAATTAATGAAGTTTATAGTACAGAGAAAAACTCTAAAACATAGCTGAAGAAAGTGCATGTTTCTGTTAATATCAAAACTAAAGTAATATGATTTCTGTCACATGAAGTTTCCTGCTGTCAGGCTGGCACCTACAACTGTCCCCCTATTTTCACAACATTTGTATAACATTACCTTTGAGACCAAGACTTTGTCTATACAGTACTTTGTACTGTACCAATTTGCTACAGTTTGCCAACAGGTTCAAAAGTTACTCCAGGACATGTGTGCGGCCATCCATACACACCCACAGTGATTGCACAAGTTCCATTTCCTTAGCAAACCAGACTGAACACAAGACACAAAACAGAGAACTCAAAACTGCTTCTCCTAATCCAGTATAATATCCAGATTCTACCAAGTGAAAAAAACAGAGTATTTCGTTTCCTCCTTAAGCCACATGTGTAAAAAGCAGCATCGTTCCCTGCTTATCAGGCTTAAATGCAGGAAATCCTTTGTTTGCTATTAGTCAGTTGTGTAATTTTGGTCAAATTCTCATCTCCCTCATCTCATTTCCCTTTTTGCCTCTTTAGAAACAGTATGGTCAAGCAGAAACAAGCACTTTGTCCATGTCTTTACAGTACTTAGCATGCTGATGCCCATGAAAGACTCCAAAAATGAATTCATAGACCAACATTCCTTTTGTTCATTATTGTATAATTAACCAAAACAGAAATAACATTCAGTCACCAAAACACAAAAAAATACAGCTGTTCACAGCTAACTTTCTGAAATCTTCCTGCAGGTTAGAGGGGATTTGTTTATTGACTGGCCAAATTTTAGCTGGTACAACTTTTTCTGGATAATTTAAAAGAAAAAAAATATCAAATAAGCTGCTTCTTATGAAGAATGATGACTAGTTTCTTCTGCTCTTAAGTACCCTTCCTAAGGGTACTTAAGCAATTACTTGTTCTTAAGCAATTATTTATTTGACTATTTAGAATATGCCAGGATCCTAGGAAGGAAGGATTACTGTCTTTTTTCTTTTGCTTTCCTAAATTGAGATTAAAAACTACATTAAGAAATTCTGTCTAGTTTTGATGTTACTGATGGTGAAAGTGCTGATAACTGAAGTAAAATTTTTTCAGTCCAAAAGAACTACACCAGCCTAGCTTACTCAGTACCTTACTACAAACAGATCAAGGGATGGGTTCTGACCCTACACCCTGTTATAGCAGAAAAAGACAGGTTTTCATTCACACTGCTTCTCTGAGATGCTGTTTACCTCTGCTTTTCTTTCAGCACAGACTAAAACTATGGACTTGTGCCTTAGGTTTAACATCTATAAATAAGGGTTGTGAACTGTTAAAAAGCTGTTCTTGGTTTCACCATAACTGCTGTAGTCTCATTTTGCATGAGAAATGTGTGCTGTGCTTCGGACTAATACAGCAGTGATCCCACAGAGCCTGTGCAAGTTATGAGGGACAGTCAGTGACACTTTAGCTTAGTTTGGATTAGATGTCCATTATTCTCAGTTTATGTTAAACCAGAAACAAGTTTTATATTGACAGTCACTTTCTTCCTCCACTTTCTTCCTCTCTTTCTTCTGTACAGTGTTTGCAAAGGCCAGTTTCTCCTTCATGCACTATTTTTAGGAATTTCCAATGTTCAAAAACTTCTGATAATTTTTTCCTATCTAATTGATAACTAATCAAAAGCTGTTCCTGATTCATAATTGGAATTTAAGAAAAAAGCCTTGACAATGAGATACGACTAGCACACACAATGTCAATTAACAGCCAATTACTAAACAATTCTTCTAAGCTGGTATTAACTGATGCTGCATGCAAATTAGCATGGAACAGAGGAGCAATGAGTGCAGTTAAACTGAGGCTTAAGGCCTGGAATAATGAGAAGCAAATATTTGTCTGTGCTAGGAATGTGAGAACTGTCATTCTAAAGTGCATCAATGCTCTTTCCTTTCAACCTTGAATCTTGCATTTTCATCATGTGTACTTGTAGACTTCATTGTAGGCTATTTTGTTGCTGCTTAGGAAAGAATCCCAAAGAGCTGGAGCCCAAGCTTGTGATGAATGCAACAGTACTACCATGAAACAGGACCTCTTCAGATCCCCTGAATGGAAAAAAAATCACTTTGGGTATTCATTCCATTTCCACTTTTTTTTTTTCAAGTGTCATGTGATCTTTGAAGCAGCACATTGTGCAAGTTTTGTGCACTAACTACAGAAGAGTCTGTTCTTGGAAAATGGATAATGCCTCACCAAAGAGCTGAAGTATCAGGAAACTGGTATCAGGAAAGGCATGTAAAATACCCTAGACAGATATTTTCTGTCAGTTACATGCATGACACTGGTACCCACAAACCTGTCCATCAAGCAGAGAAGACTCTTCTTCAGGTCTTGGGCAGGATAAGAGAGATATGATGTATGTTTTTAGGACAAATCTTTACACCTGAGATAAGTGAAGTTGATGTGTAAAAATATTGAGATGATAAATATGGGAAATAACCTGAAAACACAGAAAATATTATTTAACATTCTTATGGAAAAAAAAAAACCCTGCAGATATTTACCCTTTCTTATCAGCAAAATTATGAAAAAAAATTTACTAAGTTTTGCACATTTACAAAATCTAGCTCATATCTTACTGATTCTGCCATTTATTAAACATTCATCATTACACTTACATCATATCTAAAAATGACTCATGCACTTGTATGTAGGATTTCAATAACATCCTGGTTGCTAGGCTACATGTGATCACTCTGACATATAAAGTACCTCTTAGAAATGGATTTTTTAAGTACATAATGATCAAATTTGTAGAATTTTTTTATTCAAGAAGTATTTCTGACAGTAATTAGGCAAAACAGCATGACATTTTATGCCTTTAAATAAATATTTAGTTGTATTGCACACAATGTCTAACAGATGCACATGACTTTTTTTTTCCATTTCAGTAAACAACTTTTTATTTCTGCCATATGCATATGAAAGAGTAGTTTCTTGGGCGATTTTCCTTGGCTTGTTTTTCCCCCACTGTCCATGCCTGTCAACATTATTACTTGTCTCTAATATTTTTTTATCTTTGCTTCAAGCTCCTTCTAGCTTTTTCTGAGGACCAGTCAAAAAAATCACCTCAAATATGCATATGGATTTGGATACATGTTTCTTTATCTTCATCATAGAAACACAGGCTTGTTTATGCACATGGCACTGAGTTTGTCCCTGCATTAACTGCTGCCTGGCAGAGACTGGGGAGGTTTCCTGGTACTGCCACTCCTCAATTAGTCCAACCTTCTCCAGAATTTGTGCTCATGACAACATCTGAGCTTTGGGACCAGAGCTATCTCTGCCACACTAGTATTTAATTTTAATTTGTATCCTGAAAAACCTGTGGGAAAAGAACACTAAACCTGCAAAGTTATGGGGTTGGTATATGAGAACACCAGAGCTCATGCTTTCTGTAAAACCAGAGGTTGATTAAATGAATTAGCTTTTTTGGTTCTGTTGCAAAATCAAACCAATCAAAACATTTCTTCTGTGTCAATCCAAAATACTTTTTTCTTCTAGACAAACATTTTTCTTAGTATGGATTCACAAAAAATACTTCATTGTCATTTTATTAATTTATTCTATGTAGCACTGGAAACATTTGCTCCTTTCAAATTTTTTTTTTTTTAATTTATTTCAGGCTTGATTTTTCAAAATGAAACGTCAAAAAATATTTCATCATTTATTAAACAGAACATTTTGCCCAAAGAATAGCAAAAAAAGAGATTTTCACTTTTCTGCCACTTAGCATTTTCACATTCTACTACTGTTAGAATACAGTAGAGAAAGATTTTTGTTTAATTAAATTTCTCTTTACTACAGTAGAGAAAGATTTTTGTTTAATTAAAAAAACAAAACCTAGATTTATATAAATGCTTATTTTGGTCTGCAAGTACACATCCATCAACAGACAGTGTGTACCTAAATAAGGACATATTATTTCTGCAGGACTCCTGCCTGATGTAAATTCCGTGCACGTGATAATCAGTGCTCGCTAATTATTGAGAGGCCAATATTGTGAGAGGGAAAAGTGGAGTTGAAAGGGAAGGTGCTGTTATGTGGTGTTATTACTGGAGCTCTTAGAGGGTCAGTCTTCAAACAACACTTGTTTTGCCATTTCATTAAACAGCTTAGTTGGGAGATACAGGAGTGTGATGATGGAGTTTGCTGGCAGCAAAACCTGTCTGCCACCAGCACAGAAGGCGGCTGCCATGTCCAGGAAGACCTGCATGACTGTAAGAACTGGAATCATACACAAGGGACAAAATGAATTTGTGTCAAGTACAAGTATTCTTCGGGACTAATACTGAGAGTTTCTGTTAATTTGTGAGCTTACTGATGGGAAACAGTTGTGCTGGGGACACAGAGGTTGATCACAGAATTATTCATGAGTCACTGGTGTGATATGGCTGTAGGAGAGAAGTGTACCAGGTGACACTGGCTACAGCAGTGCTGGAAAGCACTTGTGTTCTTTGATGGGCAGGAGCTATCTCATCTGCAACAGCTCTAGGCATCCAAGCTCCAGAAAGATGACTTCAGAGTGAAACAAATGTTATGGAAGGAGGTGTGCCATTTCTCTAGTCCAACCTGTCAAAAAATCCTTGTCCATTTAGCTGAATATACGACATTTCATTCTTAAAAAAACCCCAAAAAACAAAAAACCAAAAACCAGCCAACCAACCAACCAAACAACCAAACAAAACAAACAAACAACAACAAAAAAAAAACATTAGCAGGAAAACAGAAATTTTCCATGATGAAGACTAAGCATTAGAAATTTCTGGCAAAATGGTCAGTAGAATCTGGAGATGAATGGGTTATAGCTTTTCCTGCTGTGGGCAAGCAATTCAGTAATCCTCAAGATGAATTTGGAACATTTATGAAAATAATTAGATTATGTGGTAGTCTGCAATTGCATCTTAGGTTTAGCGATCTATAGCATAAATTAGGTCTGATAGTCGTATGGTCCTATAAGGAATTTCCCATTTCCTGCAGTATACTGCTCATTGAGTTATTTACAGTTTATGCAGTCTGCACTGAATACAGGAATTACTTCCATTTTACAATGTCTGATGTTAATAATTAAATTTAGTAAAAATTGAAAGAAAACCTGTTCATGTTGTGATAAAGAAAACCAAAGTGTAAGAATAAAATGCAAAGAGTTAAATCAAATCATGTTGCATGTCCCATGTAAGATATCTACAATCTTGTTTTCCAAATATTTAGAAACTTACATTAAAATCATACTTATCATTAACTTCTGCTGAGGAAACTCAGCTCTGCTACAAGTCAGATCATAGGTGCCTTATTTTTTCCCGTGTCTTGAATGATACTTAGATTGCAGAACTGTATGGAAGAGGCAATTTAATATTAATTCCTCCATTATGTTCTATAACACTAGTTCAAGCTGTAGCAAAAGACCGTATTTCTTTTCACCTGATTCGTCCCTATCAAATAGAGATATTTTTTTAAGCCATGCTTTGTCTCAAGGTGACTGCTAAGGGTTGAAACTGAAAGGATGCTGAGATACAAGCTGTGCAAAAGACTTAACTAGGTTGAATTAGTGTAATTTGATTGCTGCTCTGATCAGTCACTGTAATTGTGTGCCTGAGCCTCGTTAGAGGATAAGCCCCCACAGGCTCTATTTCCCCTCCACAGGGTTTCAGTGGCAATGCCAGCCTAAGGCACTGCTGTCTTTGCCAACAATGCCAGCCATTACTGCAGTGCTGCAGTCCATGTCCCCTGCCTCATACCTGACTATGGAAGAACATCAGATAAGTGCTATGCCTTGTTTGTGCACATTTTCTTCCTGTTTAACATACATCATTCAAGCCCTCCAGTTCACAGAATGACTCACATTGATGCTCTGGCTTAACCTAGAAGGGGGGTCATGCACCACCACTTGAGTCCAGGAATGATCAGCTCAAATAGTTCCTCATAGAGCAATGACTGGCAGAGCATGTCTGTGTTGGACACAGATGTCTGACCACTGCTTGGGGAGACAAAAGCGTTTAACTGTGAAGTGTAGTTTGGTAAAAGTGCCTGTAATCATTACATAATTACCAGATGAAACAAGTTTCAATCAGGGCAAGAAAATCCACAACATCACCTTGGAGAATTTAAAAATGTCTGACTAGATTAATTATAAGTTGATCGTATTATTTAATCTTTTCAGTCTACACAGGTCTAGAACCTAGACCACATGAAGTATTTTTGCTCGATTTTACTCTTAAAGGTGGTTCTATCTTGGTAGCTGAAATTTACAGAAATACCCAGATAGCAGCAAACAGTAACATGAAGAATTTCAGCCCAAATATTTGCAGTTTTCTAGTTAAAAACAAAAAAAATAATTTCTTTGTATGGAAAATCATAAGTATTAGAACACTTACAAAATGCTAACTCTATAAGCATTGCACTTATCATCCTATTAAAAAAAAAAAAAAAAGCAGGAATATTGTTTTTAAGCTGTGGTTTTACTCTGCCTTTACATGCTCTGCTTTGATTTTGACACTGCTTGTATGAGCACTTCTAAAAACTGTGACCTGGTAGGTACCTTCAAAATGGGCTTCTGAGAAATCTTTGTGCCTGACAGGTTGTGATTTTTTAACAAGAGCATTAACCTCATTATCAAATACCAGTTTCTTCTTCAACTTTCTTTCTCTGTCATGTGCAAGTAGTTTCTGTTTAGTCACAATTTGTGAACTGTCAAACCTGAACTTTTCTCACACTAAGGTGCTTCAGGTTTCACAGGTGCATTTGAGAAGTTTTCTTTCAGATATTCATTGAAGTCTTGGATTTGAGCCAGAATTCATATGTTCATGCATATCATGTTACATTACTTTAGCAAATTCACCTGCCATAAGTCACATGCTTTAACCAAAAGGGTTATTTTTGATACCATTCCTTTTGAAGAGAAGGAAAAAATTGGCCATTTTAGTGAATTAACTAATTAGAGTAAAAGCACATCTTTCTTTTTTACATGCTTCATTTAGGTATCAAATGCAAGTGAAAATTTACATTTCTTCAATAGATAGACTCTACCTTTCTGTTTTTATGGCATGTAACACCCAACAAATCAGACTAGATATTCTTAAAATAAATTCTACCATTAAGAATTCTATTTAACTCAGAAAAAATTAGTTGAGGGAGAGAAAGGAGTAAATTTCTGTGTAGAGAAGACAAAACTGCATGTTATTGAAAAATTTGCCAAGACTTGCTCACTTAATGCAAAATTTTTCCTATTAGAAATATTGATTTGGTTTCACTTCTTTCTCTTCCATGCTCTCACTCTCCTCTCAGAGTAGTAATTTATTTGCTGTCTCTTAAGAATTAAGTAGTAATTTATTTGCTGTCTTTTAAGTACCTTGTACTTTTTACAAGGTACAACTCTGTACCTTGCAATCTCCATGATTCACTGATTACTTTAAACTTGGCCACCTAAGAATACAAATAACACTTATAATTCTAAAATTCAGTTAAAAAATTAGCCTTAAATTCTGGCCTACTGATGACTAATCATCTGCATTCTGCTTACCACACCTCTGTATACACAAGCATTCAGATGAAAGACCAGGGCTGTGGACCATAACCAATTACACACATCTTTTGCTGAGTGCATGAGATAATGCACAGGCCTAAACATTGTTTTCTTACAGGGTGTCAAAAACTAAGATGAGAACAGACTAGATTATGTATTCTCCTATTTATACCTACTTTTACTCTTAAGAGAAAAATTGAATGTATATGTATGTAACAGAAAAAGCCCTTTTAGTGAGAGCCTAAGTTGCCCTGCATTCAATATTTAATTACATATTCAAGAGACAATTTCCACTATAGAAAGAAGCAATTTTTCAGAGATTACTACAGATCAGTACATAAAGTTTTAGATGTTATTAGCAATGTTTCTGAGATTTGTAATTCTTGATTAAAGAAGAATCTATGTCACTGAGCATTGACATAAAGAAAATTACATATCCTTAGGCTCTGAGGAGATCTTAAATAGATGTTCCCTTTACAGTTTGTAACTAAAATGAAAAGAGAGAAAAAGAACAATAAGTTCTGTAAAGAAACATCAAAGGCCATTAGAGAAAGAGCTTTTAAAAAGAAGACAGAAGCATATGGAAAATAATCAGGCACTGCTATATAGAGAAGAATAATTTTGAAAGTAACAGAACGCTCAAAAATGGGTAAAACTTGCCTGTGAGGTGTCTTGTCCTTAGTTAAAGCTATTTTTAAAAGGTTTACTGAAGGAAAACCTCTCTAAATACTAATGTCAATGGAAAATAACATTTATTATTCATATACTGCACATATAGTTAATGTCTGGTTATTATTGGCTGAAAAAATACAAATAGATAAAAATAGTTCAGTGGATCGACCATTTTAATACATTTGAATAAAACCACCAGAAACTCTGTGTGGCTTTGAAAATAAGAAAACATTTTAATTAAATGGAAACATTGGTTGGCAAAAGGCTGGCACTCAGTTGTATCTCTTTAATGAGTTATTTTACATTTAATAGCTTAGACCATTTACCACTGAGATTGATGATTTTTAAGGTTGTTGTTAAACAGTGTTCTTCTCCATTTAACCTTGTTAAATCTTTAAATAGATATCCTTGTATTTCTCCTTGATGCTAAAAATGGCTTCTCTGACAACATACCATTTAGTTAATTTTTAGGTATTGAAAGTTTAAAGTGGCCTGAAATGCACAGTGTCATTCTGAACCTGAGTCCAAACTGTGACAAATTGCTCTCTGAAATCTGGATTCATTTTGTGATGCACATCCTTCCTTTTAGAAATGCCTTCTCTAGTAAGTGATCAGGAGCACAACTTCATCCAGTCATCCAGCAGTTCACCATAGTAAGGATGATGCAAAACACAAACAGCAGGGCACATTTAAAATTAAAGGGCCCATTAGGCTCTTCCTTCCTGTAGGCTCTTTGGAAAATTCAGCTACGAGAACTATCAAATCAGGCATACAATGCTTTATATATAGCATACCACAGTTTGTTTGGTTTTGGTCTAGTTCCTTATCTTCTATACCATCAGCTTAATGTGTTACAAGTAGGCTGATGTATAGCTATAATTAATTGCATTAGTCAGTGAGGAATAAATTAAAATACTAAACTTGAGAAGTGTGTAATCCAGAGTTAGTATGATTGTCAATCCGGACATTATGAACTCAAATGTTAATAGATACATTATCAATTGACTGCTAGGAAAAAAAAAAAAAAGTTTTTAAAATTGAGGCAGCATTTTGAAGGTATTTCCAGACTTTACCACATTTTCATTTTCTACCATTTTTCATTATGAACATTTGAGAATATTTGAATCTGTGAACAAATACTAATAAAATATGCCAAAGCATGCAGAAATACAAATATAAAGAGTAAGTTCCTAGTTTTTCTCAGTTCTGATTTTTGTTTTGAATTGCTGTTTTAAGGCTGCTCAGAATATTTGCCAAGGGACAAACAACTCATATTTTACTGAAGGAAACAAGTTATTTACAAAAATAACTAGAATACAGGTCATACTGGAGACCGTATGTACCTCATTGGATTGATTAGAATTGATATTTTACAAGTACTTGGCCTGCACAAAGGAAAGAATCTAATTTGGTTTTTAAAAATTTGCATGTTTTTTTTTCCAGGTGACATGTGACTGTTGAGATGAAAGACTGCTTTGTTCTTCACAAGACTTGTCCAAGTCACTGAATAGAATGAATATCATGTCCTTTTCATAGATCATGTCTTCATCTCATCTTCACCTTGATGAGAAAGCGTGGAACAAATTTGGACAAACGACACGGGAACCAGAAGCTGTGACTGTGTTGGCCACACCACATTGAACAAACCCAGCAAAATCTTGTTTGACTTGAAAGCAATCACTAGAAATCAGAGAGAAAGGTGTATCAGTACCAGTGGCCACAAGATCAGAAGGCTGTCAGTTAGGAATGAGTTGAACTCCACCCAGGACTCAGACACACTTGGTGCTTTTTGTTGGATGCTTTTGGCTCTTTGAAAAGAGGTTTGGGTTGTTTTTTTGGTTTGGGTTTTTTTGTTGGTTTTTGTTTGTTTGTTTGTTTGTTTGCTTGGTTGTTTTGTTTTGGGTATTTTTTTTGTTTGTTTGGTTTGGTTTTTTGGTGGTTTTTTTTGTTTTGTTTTGTTTTTTTTTGTTTTGTTTTTTTTTTTTTGTGGAGGGAACCAACTGTGTGAATTATGAAAATATTTAATTTATATTTCAAGAGAAATTTCTGCCTATATTGTCTTATGCCAAGTTTATGGTACATCTCCCTGAAACAATATGCCAGTGCTATGTTTTCAGAACCTGGCTAATTGAAAACTTCCCAAGTTCTTGTGTGTCACACACAAGTTCCTGTATTTCACAGGAGTGACACACACAGAGCAGAAGAATCCCTTGGCTACAATAGGGATTGCACTGTGTTGGCACAAATTGATTCACTTCCAACTCAAAAGCAGGTAAATTCTTCATCTTGGTTAAGAGTTTGCAGAATAAGAACTCTCATATTTTAAACTTCTCAGATATTGCCTGAAATGATGACATTTCTGAGAGTGGGCTCTCATACTTTGACTGGGTGGCATTGTACAACAAGAGACATTATAAAGTAATAGAATATGAACACAGATTTTTACAAGTTTATAATCTGCTGCCTTTCCAGCCCTCAGGTTGTAAAAATACTGTGAGAAACTCACAGCTAGCTTAGGTACACATACTTGTGCAGCAGTTTTGAGCACACAGACAGACCTGATGACATCCTCAAAGGAAGTGTTCATGTCTTTGTATATAATTAGCTCCACTACGAAGAAGACCTTAGAAGAGAAAGATTTGGTTCTCTTGTTAGACTTGTGGTTCACAAGGGGGGATGGGGTTGGTAATGAGGTAGAAGAGAGGGTTTTGCACTTAGTCATAAGCAGTGCTGGGAGCAACTAAAACCATTCGTATAGACTGGCCCTGTGAGGGATGGAATTACCAGCACAGAAGGAGATACTCACAAACAGAGAGTGGTTTCAGAGAAATGTCTCAGTGTGGAAATTTCATTCCTTTCCAAGCTCTGAACCTAGGAGTACTTTTCCATGAGGGAACAAGAAAGAAGAATAATAAATTTCCATGCAGAGAAACACCCCCTGTGCATCGAATAACACAATTAGAGATGTGAACTACATTCCTGATGATGAGGGAAATCTGTTTTCCTGACAATTATGTGATATTTTATAACGTCTGTCAAGAACTTTGGCATTAAATTCTACTGAAGAGGCACATAGGCAAGTTCAGTACAAACACCTATATTTGAGGAAATTGTTTTTTAAGGAGATCAATTGAGTTATTATCTTGATAATCTGGAAAACAAGCTAGAAATAAAATCACTTCCCTGTCTTTTGTTTTTAATCTCTGTGGTTTTACCTCATGTAATTTTGATGCTTGTTTCTCCTCTTGTTGTATAAAGTACAGCATAACTGGAAGGACCCACTTGACTAAAGTGTATCTGACAAGTCTTGATACATCTGATTTTTCAGCAAAACAAAAAAAAAACCTTCTCAGTCTTACATTTTCAGTGGTAGTTAGCCAAAAATAGAGACAAGCAGCTATTCAAGTTGCAAGCTGGTTTTAATTGGATGCTATTTCTTAGGACGCTACAAAGCCAGAAGGATTTTAATGGGGTTGCTAATGATTTACAAATTAATTAGGCTCATAATCAATAAAAATAAGGAAATAGAGCGAGTCATGATAACAATGGATGAGAAACGTGTCCATATCCACAGACAGGAGTTTTGAAAATCTTTAAATTAGTGAAATCAGAGCATTTAAAACTTTAAATCTACAATTGGACTTTGTTTTTAAAAGTAGCAGTCACTGTGGTCATTGCAACTTTGCCCTCACTTGATTGGAAAATCCAGGTCTCTGGGGTGCTTGTTAGTGGCTACACCAGTTATTCTTGGTTCTGACTATTGCTATGCATCAGGTCTCACATATTTTGAGATTATCAGTCCAAATGGAATTTAAATTCAAACAGCTCCTAAAACATTATGTCCTTTCTTTTAAATATTAAATACTACTCCAGCCAACTTTATGGAATCCATTTAACTTAAGGGCACAGGTCTCAGTAGCAGAAGTCAAACTGTAACAGTCTGACTGTGCTGACACATGAGCCTGTCAGCAGTGTGTCCCTGTGGCCAAGAAGACCAATGGGATCCTGAGCTGCATTGGGAAGAGCATGGCCAGCAGGTCAAGGGAGGTGATCCTGCCCCTCTGCTCAGCCCTGGTGAGGCCTCACCTGGAGTGCTGTGTCCAGTTCTGGGCTCCTCAGGACAAGAGAGACAGGGAGCTCCTGGAGCAGGTCCAGTGAAGGGCAACAAAGATGATGAGGGGACTGGAACAGATCAGTTATGAGGAAAGGCTGAGGGAGCTGGACCTGTTTATCCTGGAGAAGACTGAGAGGGGATGTTATCAACATACACAAGTATCTGTGACATCTGAATGTCACAGGGGATGGAGCCAGGCTCTTCTGGATGCTGCTAAGTGATAGGACAAGAGGTACAGGAAGTTCCAGCTGAACAAGAGGAAGAACTTCTTAGCTGTACAGGTAACTGAGCACTGGAACAGATTGCCCAGAGAGTTGTGGTCTCCCTCACTGGAGATATTCAACACCTACCTGGATACAATCCTGAATAATAGGAACAATCCTGAATAAGGGACTTATTATAATATTTGAGCAGGGAGGTTGGAGTAGATGATCTCCAGTGGTCCCTTCCAGCCTCAACCATTCTGTGATTATATAATTCTGTGACAGCTGCCAGGGGGGATCATTTCCAGCACCTGAAGCCCTGTAACTCCTGTTCTTCTCTCCTGTGTGCACCTTGTCCATCCCCCAGCTGGCCACGCAAAGCTGACAGAGCTACCCTGTCCCATGCAGGAGCCATGTCCCTCCAACATGGGACTGTATTTCAGAGGTGCAGGGAGTGCAGATGGGTGGAAAGCCAGGACCAGCCATGGAGATAACTCTGCTTGGCTTCCCATGCTCAAACCCTTCACACACAGACAGGTTTCAAGCACATCGTGAGGAGGAGAGGGTGGCAACACAACTGCCTTACAGCCCTGGCATGGTGCAAAATTCCTGGGGATTGGATTTGGAGTCCTTTTGTGTGGACAGTTAAAAGGTCTGGGTTAAAGGACAGTCTATCATATGTCACACAGGCCTTGAAGCACTGAACACAGTATTGCCTACATACTTTTAGAAACTAACATAACAAGGTAGTTTCCTGAGCATGTACTTTTAAGGTTTTAAAGTCTAAAATATTTTCATTAATTAATTTTAATTATGGGAAGATTTGAACTAAATTGGATATTAAATACACTGAAAATATATCTTGGAAAAATGAGTAGAAATCTAGGAGTCACCATCAATGGAAAATGAAAAAAAAAAAAATCAATTAATCTATTTTAGTTTAAGAAAAACCCAAACCACACAAAACCAATCTGTTAAGGAGCACAAGGAACCTGTTGCTTTCTTCATGTTGTTCTTTTCATAGTCAGTCATGTAACAGACATTAGCCTGGCATCATGGGTTTGAATCTCAGTAACTGACTTGAAGAGAGTGGGAAGGATTTTATTTTTTCAAAAAAACAGCAGGTGGAAAGTGACTTGGTAAAGATGACAGCTGACTAAAAAAAAAAAAAAAAAGCAAAAAAAAAAAAAAGCAGCTGCCTACTCTTTACCCAAATGCCTACTCTTTGGAGCAGCTGAAACTGAACAGTTTGACAGTAAAGGATGCAGCTTGTTTTCCTTCATGCTCTATCATCTCACCCAGCAGTATTAGCAGCTTATATCAACCAGACTGTCTTCAGCAAAGAACATGCTAAACATTTACAAGTTGCTTGGCATCAGATACACTGCACTGCACTAACTGCTCAAAGTCAAGGACCTCTCCAGACGTGCCTTTTGTTTTGCAATTAGCTTATGGTTTCTCAAGCAGGAAGTCAGCTTCAGGGGTGGTGGTTTTTCTGCAGCTAAGATAATCAACATAGGAATTGTCTCATCTTCATAGGTTTTTAAACAGATATTTTTGTGCAGTTGATGTATAGAGATAAGTATGTCTGACACCACACAAAAATGTCTCATAAAGCTATAAATAAATGAATGTAGAAACTACTAACGATAATTTCTTCACATTCCAACACTGAGTTGAGTTTTTTTCAATCTGTATGTTTCAATTCTGTCTTGAGTATTTGTATATTTATGAATGATTGAAACCAAACAGAAGAAACAGTATGCTTATGCAGTAATATGCTAACAACTGCTTTCTCTTGTCCTGGTTTCATCTGGGGCAGAGCTCATTTTTTTCTCAGTAGCTGGTGCAGTGCTGTGTTTTGGATTCAGTAGGAGAATAATGTGAATGAAACATTGATATTTTGGTTGTTGCTAAGTCATACTTACCCTAAGTCAAGGACTTCCCACTCTGCTCTGCACTCGTGCGGCCTCACCTTGAGTCCTATCTGCAGATTTGGTCACTGCAATATAAGCGAGACATTAAGCTATTAGAGAGAATCCAGGGGAGGTAAACAAAGATGGTGCAGGGCCTTAAAGGGCAGCCATATGACTCAGGTCACTTGGTTTGTTCAGCCTGGAGAGGACCCCTGAGAGGGGACCTCACTGCAGTGTGCATCTTCCTCATGAGAGGAAGAGGAGGGGCAGGTACTGATCTCTTCTCTGTGGTGACAGTGACAGGACCCGAGGGAATGGCCTGAAGTTGAGTCAGGGGAACTTTATGTTGGATATTAGGGAAACCTTTCCCCAGAGGGTGGCTGGTCACTGGAACAGGCTTCCCAGGCAAGTGGTCACAGCACTGAGCCTGAGACAGAGTTCAAGACACTTTTGGACAATGTTCTCAGGCACATGGAGTGACTCTTGGGGATGGTGCTGTGCAGGGACAGCAGGGGGACTTGATGTTCCCTGTGGGTCCCTTCCAACTCAGCACAGTCTGTGATTCTGGACTTTTCAGTGTCTCATCCTCTGCCAGTGAGGAGGCACACAAAAGTTGGGAGGGAGCATAGCTGGGGCATCTGACCAAAGAGATATCCCATAACATAAAAAGCTATGCCCAATATATAAAGTGGAGGGAGTTACCTGGAAGGGAGCCATTTGTGGTTCAGGAATGGGCTGGGCATTGGTCAACACATGGTGAGAGATTTTATTGTCAGCACTTGTCTTTCTTGTGTTTTATCTCCCTCTCTCCCTTTCATTTACTACTACTACTATCATTATTATTGTTATTATTATTATTATTCCTTTGCTTCAATTAATAAACTGTTCTTATCTCAACCCCTGAGTTCTATTCTCTTTTCTTTCCCGATTGTCCTCCCCATCCCATCAGTGGGGGAAGGGGAAGTGAGCGAGTGGCTGTGTAGTGCTTTGTTGCCGACTGGGGCTAAACCATGAACACGAACAGGGGAAGTTTTGCTTCACTGAGGATTACACAATGTAGGTTATTTAAATAAGTATCTGACTGGTAAAAGAAAAATTCCTACAGCAGTCCTACAGCTGTGACACTGGAGCTGGGGGATGCCAGTCTTCCAATCCTGACAAAATTTCTTCCAAGAGCATCTGTAATTCATAGCCTGCTTCTGTTGGAAATGTCTCACTCTCCTTTTCTCTACTTCCTTCTGCCAAAAACAAATGCCACAATACGAAAAGTGCAGTATTTAATTATTTTGTTGTATTCATTTTTTATTATTTCTTATTAATTTTTGAAGGAAATATGGATTATAAGCATTTACTTGATAGATTACAGGACTCACAAGATACTGTGGCAACTTAAGAGTAAATTAAAATTGGATGTAGCGTGGGAAGCTAGGATGACACGTAGTGTTTTCACCTTGACAGCCTTTCACTGGAGGTGGCACAGCAAAAGATCTTGACACATCTTGACATCAGCATGAATGCCTTCATGTGGAAGGCAGGTAATTGTTTTCAA
The DNA here is from genome assembly GCA_013397555.1 of Urocynchramus pylzowi. Taxonomy (NCBI): domain Eukaryota; kingdom Metazoa; phylum Chordata; class Aves; order Passeriformes; family Fringillidae; genus Urocynchramus; species Urocynchramus pylzowi. The sequence goes on along the minus strand of VZRH01006718.1, from coordinate 644,713 downwards.
TGCAGTAAGAATCTAAACTGATAAGTAGTCATGAGACAAAAAAAAAAGAAGAGTTTCTGTATTTCCTAGATGAGTACTGATCTTACTGATCTTACATATATTTTTAGAGGGAAAATAAGTAGCTAAAAATAAAGAAAAATTAAAATAACATATATAAAAATAGCTATACATATAATTAGAACTGCTTTTCTTAGTAAAGAGTGGGAAAAGTCCAGCATGGCAATTTGAAAATTTGAAATATTTGGAAATGTCATGATAAAAACAGTGCAAAATTCCAGAGATCACAAAGAATGGAAGAAATTAAAGTATACACCAGGTTCTATTTGAATGTTTCATTAGCTGTCTCATGAAGCTTTTCTGTTCTTTTTTCTTCTGAGTTTTTGCCTTCTCATTCTTAATGTATTTAGCACTTTTCAGTTTTCTGAAATAATTGAAAGTAATAGATGAGCAGACAAGTCTAATGTTTTAAAAGAAATAGTTTTCATACATGAAATGTCAAGTTTATTTTGGGGGGATTGCTGACTATGTTGCATTAAAACTTTTGGTTATCATTTATCTAAGGTGAAGAGAGAGATAACACAGTTAAAATAAACATAATGTAATATTTAGGTAATAAAGCTAGAAGAACATATGATGAGACATAATAAAGAAAAGATTAACTGCTGAGCAGCACTTATCCGGGAAGTGCAGTTTCCAAAGCCTGCAGGCTCACACAATGAAGCCACATCCACGTGTCAGTCAGCACGGGAGGCTGCAGAGCCATGGGCCCGTGGTGCTGCTCCCGAGTGACAGAACCTGTGCCCCGAGCCTGGGACACAAGTGACCACAGCAGACATACCTGCACTGCAGAGATCCAGTTCACACAGTGCCACACAGAACAATGGCCTGAGCTTCTCTGCACTCAAAACGTGCCGAGACTGTAAAACAGATAAAGATCCACCCACAAATAATAGAAAGGTATCTAATAATAGAAAGGTATCTATATGTGTAAGAGTTTTCAGAATTGTGACTTTGTAAGTAACATGATTGTTTCAAAACTACATTTATATACATCCCTTATGACAGTGAGATGTCAGTGCTTTTTCTAAAAGTAACTGTAATGAAAATAGGAGTAATAAATGTGACCATGCTACTGCCAGCTACACTAATACTGCATGTTTGTGTCTGGTTTTCTCTAAAAGTTTGTCAGTAGACTAATTCAGATCCAAAAATGGGTGGTAAAGAAGTTATTTTGTGATCTTTTAAACACTTGCCACTGTCCAAATTGACATCTAGTTTTACTCCAATTTACTAACCATACATTTACCTGTGAAAATGTACGTGGTGCATGGGTTGAATAGTTTGTGTGTGCTTATTTGAAGATATGCTCTCTTTGCTGATTTGGTCTCCAACATGAGCTGGACTCCACAGCCATTAGAGGTCTCTGTACTTATTATAAAGGTCACAGGATCAGGCCATATAGGAGTAATGCATGTCTAAGTCACACAGTACCACTTCTTCTACTCTGCTGGAATCACTGATGCTTTAGGAAAAAAGAAGTCAGTATAAGGTTAATGGGAACTGAATTCCAAGATTCTATATTTAGCTTAGCAATTGATCTTCCTAGGCAAGCCATATCATTGACCTATGCCTCTTCTACCTAATAATAACCCCACTGTCATGCTTGCTTGGATTCCAAGCTTTTCCTAACAGATCCTATTTCTTCTTGGATTTACTTAGCACCTGTCATAGGGAGGCTAAAAAGCTAAGTCCAGCAGACACATTTGTAATATAAATGTGTTAAAAGAAAGGGAAGGGGGGAAAAAAGAAGTAACAAAAATAACAGTGAAAATTCTTTTTCCTATGCAATTATCTTTTCTACTGTAGGAAAGAAAATCAAGTGAATTTATACAAAGAAATTAGATGAAAGCAACTCCAAAGATGTGCACCGGGGCATCATAACAACCCCACAATGAAAAGTTGTGTAACTGAGGAGTATAGGATGACTAGGGGGAAAACTAAGAAAGGAAACCCTGTGTATGCTCATCAAAGTAAATTAGCTCAAAACCACACACCAGATTGCTGTTCCTAGGCCAAGGAGTACACTTGGACATGCACAGAAGAGCCCTCCAGTGACATGTACCTCACTGTACAGTCTGTGAAACTTAACAATTTTATGTACAGATTTTATTTCTTCAAATACTCTCCCTGTTGGAATATTTAAACAGGTTATTTCTGCCTCACTGCACACATGAAAATCCCATTGCATAAGAGAAATGGAGAACAGAGTTAAAGGATGGGAATCTGTGACTTCTGTTCTCTGCTGTTTTCCAGTAAAGTTCTCTTCTAAATTGGCAGAAGAAATTTAGTTACTGTTTGTTTTTTGCCTAACTCAGCTCTAGCCCTAGATAAAGCAGCACAACCCTCAAGCCTGCACTGATTCCTAAAACTACACACATTCCATTGCAAAATGATCTAGCAATCATTCTACCTAGCAATGCATTACATTTGTAATTTGTTAAATTTGTAAAATTCTAAGGGTATTGTGACAGTACTTTGATACTACTGATGTGTAGTGATGAACAATACTCTTGTAACATTTAAATCCTTTAGCACTCTTTAAACATTCAGAAAACCAAAGGACATTAATTGTGTAGGCATTGCTTTAAGATTAAAAACCTTTTTATGCAAGAAATTAAGTCTTCATCAAGAAAATAACTGTTGAAATCTTAATACCTCTCAGTGACAGCCACATTTGAAGAGCAATTTTATAGCATAATGATCCTTGTTGCATAATTTGGACAGACTTTTGTTCTCATTTTAATTTCCCATACACTTCTTGCTTTACCATCTCTCCTTCCCACACCGATTAAAAGGGAGAGATCAAAAGTCAGAAGGGAAAAAACATCAAGTTTGGGCCTGGAGTTAAACTTCTCAAGGCTTCAGCACAGCTCCTACTTCAGACATGCTATGGTGTATCTGACTAAAGCGTCGGGTGCTTCACGAAGACTTGGGCAGCTGCATTCCACCTGAGACCCCACTGCAGACACAAATCCAACACAGCAACTTTAAACCCCCACTCACCTTCCACCCAGGACTAGAATATCTAAACTTCCTGTTCTTTGATGTTCTTGAGGCATCAAAAATATGAACCTAGCCAAATGATATGCCAGAAGATACATTTTTTTCCTATTTTACCTCATATTGAAGGTTGTCTGAAACTAGAAAGACTAGAAATTAGTTTCTTATTCTAAACCTTGCTCCAGTAATGATCTGATGAGTTACTTACTTCTGGAATTAAGTCTATAGGACTGGGTAGACTATAAAATGGAGTTTCAGATTCTTGCTTTATTATCAGCTGGAGGAGAGGTTTAAATCCATCTTTTATACAATTTCATAACAGTTACAGACTTTTCCAAGGAATGCAATATTCACTTTTTTGTGCCGAAAATAATCAAACACACATAATTCTCCCATTAGAAAAGATGTCTAACATTCACTTGTTACTCTTAAAACACAAATTGCTGGATTGTGATACACAACAGGGTCACATTAGAGAATATAAGTTATTTCTTTAAACTCTATGACAATCTGTGAAAATTTACATGTTGCCATAAATAAGTAAATATATTAAAAAGGCATCATATCCTGGAAAACTTGTGACAAGTTTGTGACACAAGACATGTTTAGTGTCTTATCTAACTTTTGCCTCGGGGTCTCCCCAAGTCAATGCCTTTGTATTTGCATCAGACAGGATTTCAGCAGGTGAACCAAGCCCTATATATATTTTGGAAGCATTTTTGATCTCAAGTATTCTATAAATGTGGAGTAATATAAGATTTCCTTTCCACATGCAGAATTATACCAGTCTGAAGCTTTTATTTCCTCCCAAGGAAGTTTTATTACCCTTTAAACTCTAAACCCATAGGTTTTCAGAATTAATGTCTTGTCTCGGTAATGTATCCTCAGCATGATTACTTCAATGGATCAAAACCGTATCTCTTCAGAGAAGAAACCTCTACTGAGTTTGCATGGCAAGGTTTTGGCAGCAGGGGTGCTACAAGGAAGGTTTCAGTGAGAAGCTGCAGAAACTTCCCCCATGTCTAACAGAACCAATGCCAATCACCTCCAAGATGGAACTGCCTCCGGCTGAGCCCATCAGGACAGCTGTAACACCTCTGGGATAACGTATTTAAGATGGGTGAAAAAACTGCTGCAGAGCAGTAGCTGGAGATAGGACTGAGAATATGTAAAGGAAACAGCTCCACAGACACCATGGTCAGTGAAGAAGCAGGGGAGGCAATGCTCCAGGCACTGGGAAATCTCCCAGTAGCCCATGTGAAGGCCACGGTGAGGCAAACTGCAGCTGTCCATGGTGGAACAGATGTCCACCTCCAGCTGATGAAGGACCCCATGCCAGAGCTGGTGGATGGCTGAAGGAGGTGGAAGTCCACACTGCAGCAAGGTCCTGGCAGGATCTGTGGCCCCATGGAAGGAGAAGCCCAAGCTGGAGCAGGTTTGCTGGCAGGTCTTGTGACCCTGAGAAGAAAGATATGCTGTAAACTGATGTACTTTGAGACCTGTTCCAAAATCTCATGAGAAAAACTTATTCAACCATAGCACTAATGAATGTAAAAAACTAAAAATCAATTTGAATTAATACTTTTCACAAAACCAAAAAGTTTTAGAATATTTCAGACATAATACTGATGATTTGTGGCGTGGAATATTCAAACCTGAATAAATTAGCTTTCATAATCTGTTCCCAAGAAATATATATATGGAGCAAGTTCAGATGTAGAATTAACAATGTATACAATTAAAACGAAAGTTTTAAGATTGTTGTGTCTGGTTTTCTGCTATAGTCTCTTAAAAAACATGAAATAATAGGAGGTTAAATTGAGACAAATTCATAGCCCAAATAAAACATGGGTTAAATACAAGTATTGTAACCCCAAACCATGGTTCTGAGGAAATTCTCTAGAACCTTATTTTCTCACTTCAAATACACTTTAGATCCTTTTCCTTACAATTTCCTCATCTGGAAATAGTTTTCATCAAGTTAGTCACAGAAGTAAGATATAGTTAACCTTAAATGTTGATGGTATTCAGGTGTCCAGATTGTTTTATTTCTGACATAATTCAGAATTGTTGCAAGTAGGACATCATTGCATAAGATGAGGTCACCCCTCAGCACTTTCAGTCTTGGGTAAAATTCTTTACTGAAAACAAGATAAAGCAGCAGGACAAGTGAGAGATGGAAAATAAACATAACTAACATAAGTGCAGGATGTGCAACATGAAAAGATGACATTTGGGAACTGGGGCAAATAATTCCTCTTTAAGAGAGAAAGCCAGGAAGAGACAAGAACGAGTACAGCTGTTCAAATGAAGTGTACACTAGCAGTCAGACTCTGAGGACATCAACGACTGAACCTCCTTTGTGCAGCTACTTCTCAGAGTTTCTCCTTTAGGGTACAGCCTGACTTTCTCCTCACATGGTCTTTACTTTTCATAATCTGCCCTTATGGTCTTTCTTCCCTCAGCTTGTTTGTTGAAGAAGTAAGACAAAAGAAGTCCTTGTACTGCTAGAATGTGGGATACTTACACTTCCTCCCACTGAGTTCTGAGTTTGTTCAGGGAGGGGGTACTTTGGAGTAAGGTCTGTTTTTCATACTCCTCATGTTACCCTGCTCTTTGGTTTTGCTTCCTCTGACTGATTTTCTGGTTGATTTGACCACTAACTGTTCTGAGTGGTTACTGAAATGATATTATTAGTATGCATTTAACTTCTCTTTCCAAGCTGTCATTTCTGTAGTAACTTCCAAAATTCACAAAATACCACACTAAATGTAGGTCCTCATGTTTTGGCTTTTTTTTCCAAAATGTAAACATATACCTATATATAAATAATGAAAAAGTGTCTGTGTGTGGATGCAAACATTTATGTATAACAAGCAAAAAGGAGTGTAAGCCTGACCCACCTGATGATGAAAGAGAATGATGTAATTTACTTCACTCAGGACACGATTTCACCCATAGCTGCATAAAATTAGAACTACTTAAAATTCCAGAAGCTTGGCTTGTCAATTCTGAGACAATTTGGGGCAGGGGGAGGACGAGGGGAAGATGTCTGTCCAAATTTTTGGGAGGAAACTTCTAAAGTGGTCTCCTCTAGAAAGCAAATATAAGCGGCCCCTCCCCCAAGCAGTTTGGGAAAGATTTCCTCGCAGAAAAGTGGAAAAAACTGTTTATTTAACAAGCAAAGTACTCATAAAGATGCAAAAATGAATAATATTAAGCAGAGGAACCTCTCCTTGTTCTGAAGAGATGGCAAATTCAGAAAGTCCTTGTTGTGGGCTGTAGCTCCGTTCACCCAGCCTGTCTGTTACCAGTCCCTCCTGTGCTGGCAATCGCCGCGTCCCGGGCCCCGCTGTGCCACGGGCGGGAGCTCCCGGTGCTCTTCCGCGGTTTCGGTCCAGAGCAGGTTCGAACAGCTCCAGGAAAAAAGAGACAGTCTTGGGAAAACCTTCCTTGCCGGAACTAATGAGGAAAACCAGGGAAGAACCAAAGAAAAACTCCCTGTTTGTCTCTCGCTGTCCGTGCTCGGACAACGCACACCGGCAGAGAGAGCGCTGAAGCTCCTGTTTTTCCGGGATTGAACACAGCCGCCTCAGACATCCCACCGCTTCTCCTCCTCCCCGCTGCGCTCTCCGATCTGCTTTAAAAGCACACAACTCAACATCCAGCATCAGCAGAACAGGCAACTGGGAATACAAGCATCATAAAGTCACCCCAGGACAATGCCAAAGAGCTATTTATTTTTCCTAACTCGATTTCAAACGGGTGTCATAGATTTGAGTTGGGATGCTACAACTGGTTGCAAAACTATAGTTCTTATTTGCAAAGTAATTGTTCCTGCTCCCGTCTCTACCTGCAAATAAAACAGAAACATGCCAAAATAGTCACCTAAAGAATATTAAAATATTTGACAAATGGTGTTGACAAAATTTGGTTAATACTGTCACTTAAATGTCACTAAATATCTCCTGCAAAAGGTAAAAAAATTACTCACACCACTTTTTTTTTTTTTTAGTAAAAATAATGCAGTACATACTATCATAACCTGTTTCTTCTTAAGTGAATACTGAACAGAAAATACTCAATATGAAAAGTTCTGATATATTTATCCAGTCACAGCTCCCTCTTGTGTAATTCATCATTACTACAAAATACTAAGTTGGAAGAGAAATTGTTTAAATTAAATTTTATGGTAGCTATTTACTTGATTCCTTTACTTTTTCTCACATTTAGAGAAATTTAGTGATATTTTAGGGTTGAAATGCTGTATTTTCATGCCATTTCAATGCCAGGATGTTTCAATGCCAGGACAGATAATAATACTTACAGTAAGGTTACACTAAAACCACATTTAGAGGAATATTACTTTTGTACAATGACATGATTTTGACATCCATAATCAAAATCATGGGGGTTTACTTAAGAAAATTTGTATCCAATCTGCTTTTTATTACTGCTGCTAAGCCTTTATTCTATATAATTTGTAAGAGGGTTTACATTTCGCTGACATTTGGAAAAATTCTAGCTATTCTCTTTTTATTCTCTAGTTTTAGTTCCCTAAGTGCTCAGAGCACTGTAACGAGCTTGTTATCATTCTGTGTCGAAGCTTTGTAGTAATCTTAGTCTTTCTCTCAATGAAGTAAGACCCGCTTTAGAACTAGTAACAGAACACTTGGAAAAGCTAGAAAGCTTATTTTTGGTACAGTGCTTTTTTCTGACTCCACAGAAAGACTGCATTTGGTTAACTGCAGTGCTGTTGGCACTTGAAGAGTTACTTTGGAATGGGAAAAAAACCAAAAAGCAGGCAAACAAAACCCAAAAAAACCCAAACCAAAAAACACCAAGGAAAAAAGGAAGCAGTTCTTCCTATAATAATAGGGTGCAAAGCCCGGAATGACTCTGCTGCAGGAGGTGTCTGAGTTCACTGCACAGAACAGGCAAGGGAACCCAAATTTAGAAAGTACAAGCCAAACTTGGTGCTAATGGTTCAAGTGTCACTTAAATTGCAGGGTGGCTTTGTCAGCAGAAAATGGTGGAAATAATGGATCACGTCGGGCAGACCTGCACAGAGCTCAGGTAATGCAGGGGAAAGCAATGACAATGACGGAAGCAGATGGGAAGAACCTCGCCATTTTCTCTGTGCTGATACCTGACATTCCCTGGCCGTCAGGTACTGTGGAAGAGCCCAGTTTACCCCCAAAACTGTGGTGGGCAGCTGTTTTTATTTGGAGCTTATTTTCGGAGAAAGAGACACTGATGCTTCCAAGTGACCACCCAACTGAACCATCCCCAAACTCGGCACTGCTGGACACTTGTGGGGACAAGGGGCGGGCATGTGTCTGGGACGAGGCAGCTGTGGGGACAGAGGGATGATGGAGATGTGGGGACAGAGGGACAATGGAGACGTGGGGACAGAGGGACGATGGAGATGGAGATGTTGGACGGAGGGATGATGGAGATGTGGGGATGGAGGGATGATGGATATGTGGGGATGGAGAGATGAGGCAGCTGTGGGGACGGAGGGACGATGGAGATGCGGGGACGGAGGGACGGAGGGCCAAGGCAGCTGTGGGGACGGAGGGACAGAGGGCCGATGGAGCTGGGGGGACGGAGGGCTGAGGCCGATGGAGCTGTGGGGACGGAGGGACAGAGGGCCGATGGAGCTGGGGGGACGGAGGGCTGAGGCCGATGGAGCTGTGGGGACGGAGGGACAGAGGGCCGATGGAGCTGGGGGGACGGAGGGCTGAGGCAGATGAAGCTGTGGGGACGGAGGGCCGATGGAGCTGTGGGGACGGAGGGC
>VZRH01006718.1:620899-635588 GCA_013397555.1 Urocynchramus pylzowi | reverse complement strand
GGCCGATGGAGCTGTGGGGACGGAGGGCTACGGGCGCTCCCGCTGCTCCGCCCCTCCTGCTCCTTCGGCAGCCAGCGCGATCGCCGGCGAGCGGCGCGCGGGGCCCTTGGCTGGGTAGGCTCTGAGGCAGCGCACGCGGCAGGCGCGGCGGGCAGCCCTGCGCGGCCGTTGGGCGGCCGGGCCTGATTTCGAACGGCGAGCGGCCCAATGAGAGGCGCGGGCGGGGCCGCGCGCTGGGTTTGAGCCGGGCGGTGCGCGGGGCCGCCATGGCGCCTGGCGGGGACTGAGGGGCGGCGGGGCCGGGCCGGGCAGGGCGAGAGAGAGAGACAGAGAGACAGAGAGGGTGGGGGGCGCAGGCATGGAGGAGCAGAGGCGGAGGCTGGTGCGGCTGGCGGTGCTGGAGGAGCTCCGGGCTTCCTACGGGATCAAGGTGAAGAGCGGGAGCTGCCTGGCGGCGGCCAAGGCGCCGGGAGCTGCGNCGGAGGTGAGCGGGGCGGGGGAGCTCGGAGGGCTCCGCTTCCCGGGCCGGGCAGAGCCCAAGCTCACACGGGTTCAGGGGCTGTCGCCGGCAGCGCTGTTCCGGCAGCAGTGCCGTTCCCGTAATGCAGCGGCTCCTGCCAGCCCCTAACAGGCCGTCACCTCCTGGAATGGGGAAAAGAGCTTTTTTCCCCTTTCCTGCAGCGTGCGAGTGCTCCAGGGGGCCATTACACAGCCGTGCTGTGATTCAGGAAGGCAGTGGCTCGGTGGCGCCGGGTGTCCCCGGCAGTTTGGCATGCCAGATGGCGAAGGAGATGAGTTCCTCTTTTGTCCGTGGGCTTGCTGGCCACTGGAACACGCACGCTCGCCTCTGAGCCGTGCAAGAGCTTTTTATGCTTCGCTCTGATTGATGTCACTCACCACGGAATTCAAATCTTCGTAATTGTATTATTTCTTGGAATATAGCTACGGTGTTGTTTCTAAAAGCTGTGTGTCTTTTACTTGATTTCTTAGGCTTTTGGTTTTTTTGAAGGGCTTTATTTGCATGGTTTCTTAGTCTTAGGCATGACTAAGTATTTTGGCACAGACAGCTCTTGCCTTGATTTGCCAGTGGTCCAGGAATGAAATCTCTCCCGTTACCTTAAATATCTGTTTTGAATTTGATGAAGGAAAAAAGTGTTTTTTGTCTCAGGACTGTTATTTAAAACTGATGTATTATAATGGATGTCAGCACTGAGATCCCTTAGAGAATATTGATCTTCTGGTAGACTCTGTAATTTATAAAACGTGGACCATGGTGAAGTCCTAAACAAGATCTCTGTGCAACTGGTATGGCACAGAGCTGAACATCCTCAGACTGAGCTTTCTGTAGGGCTGAGAAGACACTACATACACAATGCTGCAGTAATCCTTGGTCCATATAAACTAAAGCAGTTGGGAAGACGTGCTTGAGTGGGGTTGGTTGGAAAGGGAGAAAGCAAAGGTAAAGTTAGAATTAGCTTTCTTCCCCATGGCAGTATCAAAAAGGGTTCTAGACTTTTCTTTCCTTTTCTATTTAAAGGGAAGATAATAAGAACTGCGAACAATATATGTATTTCTTGATAAAAGATGTCTTTGTTGCTGTCTGTAGTGCTTAAATTGGTATGCAAGGAAGAAAATATGTACTTAACTACTGAGCAAGGTAGGAAAAGCTACAGAATAATATTTGTTTTACCAAGGGATGTCTTATTTCTGTTATGAGGGAACAGACATCATTGTATTAGTTTTATTATTTATTAAGAAGAAATTAAATCACAGCTTCTGATACTTCAAACAAAACCTAGTGAAATGAGCGTATCAGCTAAGAATTCTAAATGTTGAATTCCAAACCACTGGAATTTTCTAGTATGCAATCTTGTACATACAGAAAAGATGTTCTCCTTTGGAGCTGATTTTTTTCTTGTAGCTTTAGTAGCAACCTGGAACACAATGACAGATGTGTTGCTTTTCTTTCCTGACTCTGTTATGTTTGTTTTCTGTAGGGCAGATTAGATTGGGTCCAATGGGTTAGTTACTGTTTAACTGTTTTCCTAACATGGGCAGCACATTGAATTTCAGCTATGAATGACTAACAGTTTGTATTCAGCTCGAAGAACAAGCTGGGCATAATCCCAGTCCTCTTCTGGTTGGGAGAGGGACTGGCTTGCATGTTCTGTAAACATGAATAGAAAAAAATAAAGTAGAAGTTGTTGATGCTGTGGGTGAGCAACAGTAGTAATGACTGAGATTTACTTATTTTCTAACATGTAGCATATTCTAATGTCTTGCTCCAAGGCAGTAGAGATCAGTTTTTTAAGAACGAGTGCTGAATTGATGTTCAGAACAGTTGTCTGGATTGTTCTGTTGAGTTTAATCCTTCCCAAAAGAGCGATCTTGAGTGTCTGAGATGAAGAAAAATTTATTTCAAAAAAAGTAATTTCAATTGTCTTGTGTTGGTTTTTAAGAAAAATAGGGTATAGTCATTTTGAAAAACTAAGGTGAGATTGCCAAACAATCTGGTTAATATCATTACTGATTTTTGAGTCTTATAAGAAAACTAACTTCTTGTAAAATAAGAAGTGTAAAACATCCTGCAGAAAAGTTTTCTGCTCTTTCACAATCATCTAGGGTGTTACCTGCAACTAGAATCAGTTTCAGATCTCTGGAGATGACAGTGCTTTTCCAGACAATGCCTCTTATCTGTCTTATCTGAAAGGCTTTGTGTTTTGTCTTAACTACCCTTATGTCTACTTGTGGAACATGTGCTTCTCTGTAATATGTAGTTGATAATTATATCAACTTTTGAATGACATTATTTGAATTTTGTATTTCAGGGTAAAGTCTTTGGAATATCTTTTCATGCATTGCCCCAATCACTTGTGCCAGAGTATGGTTATATTCCAAGGTAAATTAACAATGTATTTTTAGATTTTGTGCTTATTTGCTCTCTTAATGGTATTGAACCCTTGTCAGAAGAAGGAATGTAATATTTGTTCCACATCTGCTAGAGCTTCTGGGGGGTTATAAGGATAGTTCCAGGTGGAAAAGAAGGGATGCAGAAGTAAGACGGGGAATTCAGAGCTCTTATTCAGTTGTATTTCTTTATACTCTTGTCATTGAGGGAAATTATTCTGCATACTAAGTTTTACAAAAAATGATGAAATAGTTTTTGTGGAAAAAACCCAAGCTTTATTCTGAGCATCAGAACTATGTTACTGTTCTTTTCTCAGCTTTCTTGTTGATACATGTGAATATTTGGAAGAACACGTTCATACTGAGGGACTCTTCAGAAAGTCTGGATCTCTTGTTCGCTTGAAAGCTTTAAAGGTATTCTCTAAAGCTGCTCTTTTTTTTCTTAATAAGCTGCATTTTCACTTGGGCATGTTTTAATTTTTGGACTCTTTTCAGTCATATTCAAATTTTAATACTGGAAGTAGGTTGGTAATGTTACCTGCTTTAGAAATGATAGGAGATCTAGTCCAGAAGCTGACAGGCTTTCCCTTTTTTTTTTCCTTTTTCTTTTAAATATTTTGCCTTCCAGGTGATGAGAATAGTTTGGGACCAAACAAACTCATTAGCAATTGTGCACACTGGATGCTATGAGGATATTTGTTTGGCAATGTTCTCCTGGTGGAGGGAAGATGGGAAACCTCTAAATTAATACACGTGGTCTGACAACCTTGCCTGTGTCTCATTGTATATAATGTAGTTGAATAAAACATGACAAGGCTGAAATTAACAATGGGGAAGGTATGACTGACTGTTGTGACATGGGCTAGAGCATTACTGCCTAAATTTAGAAATCTGACAATATGTTGAAGACTTTAAAATCATGTTTCTTATGAAAAATTTCAGAGCAAACTGGATCAAGGTGAAAACTGCCTCTCAGCTGCACTGCCATGTGATGTTGCAGGGCTTCTCAAACAGTTCTTTAGAGAGCTGCCAGAACCCATCCTTGCACCTCACCTGCAGGAAGGCCTATTCAAAGCTCAGCAGCTTGGAAATGAGAAGAAAACTGCAACCATGCTGCTGTCCTGTTTGATGGCTGACAGAACAATTGCGGCTTTGAGATATTTCTTCAACTTTCTGAGAACTGTGTCCTTAAGGTCAGTGTAAAGGGCGTGCTTGTAAACAGCTCAGAATGCCCTTAACCGCTTCTCTGTCCAGGCAAGTGCTGTAACTTTCTGTGAGGGGTTTGCCATTTTAAGATTTCATATCTGCAGATATTCACTTAATTCAGTCATAGTCTTTTATTTCATAAATCCAATTTCTTTATGAAAACTTAATTAGCTGGAGACTTGACTTTATTCAAACTTTGTTCAGCAGAATTACCATAATGTGATACCTTGCATTCCCTAAAACTGAGGGGAATCTATAACTTCTTGATTTCAGTAACATAGTTGTGCAATTATCTGGCTTGGAATGCATAAATCTATACATTAATCTTGTAATATAAGCACTCTAGTGAATGAGTCCATTTTTATTTTTTAACTGCATTTGTCTTATTTGGTCTTTTCTTTCTCCACTGTTCTGATAATTTGAATTAAAAAAGCCTTTTCTTGTTAAGATCCAATGAAAACAGAATGGATAGCAGTAATCTGGCAGTGATTTTTGCTCCCAACCTCTTGCACTCGAATGAAAATGAAAAGATGTCCACTAGTACAGAAAAAAAAATTCGCTTGCAAGCTGCTGTTGTGGAAACACTTATTGACCATGCGGCAGAAATCGGTAAGATGATAAATGCTTATCAGCATGTCTCAATGTGCCAACCTGTGTCCAGCTTTTCAACTTTTAAGAATAATTAAAAAAAAACTTTCTTAACTATTCCAGGACAAGTACCAGAATTTATCTTGGAAAAGATTCCTTCAATGTTGGGTGTTGATGTCTTTCATTCTACTCCCTCACTGTGGGGCCATGAAGACAGTGAAAATGAATCTCCCAGTGAATGTAAGAGGAGGAGGCACCGAAGTGTTGGGGGTAGGTATGTTTTGTGAAACTTTCAAAACCAAAAACAGAATTGAGACTTCAGGTAGTCTGACCCTAAGCTCTTGCTTCTTCCACAAGCAGAACAGATGTCTTCAAAACTGGCTGGGTTTGCTTTGCAAAATCTATATAAGACTTCAGTAATCAGGTTATTGTATATTTACTCGGAATTTTCTAGTCTGTTGTCTACTAGAGAAGCTATTTTGGATTTGTGCAGCCAAATTAATATTCTGGCTTTTTGTTGAGGCAACTTCAGATCCTCTTGCTGAAGACTAAAGGGTTTGTTTGCTGTTGCTAATTTTGAAGTGGTACTTTAATATATACTTTGAGAAGTCGAGTCATGAGAAACCAGGGATGCAAATGGCAAGTGTGTTTTGAATTAGAGTAGTTAATTTGTGTTTTGAAGCGTAAATCTGAATTCGGTATTATTGGATACTGTGTGCTCTGGTATCATGGATCTGGGATTTTGGGTGAGGTTTTTTCAGTTTTCAGTGGGGTTGAGCTGGGTTTTTTTTGCCAGATATGGACAATCAAATGGCACATTCTGAGTTCTGTACTCTCTTAGAGGAAATACTATGGAACATGTATGCTTGACTTCATTCAAATCTACTGCAAAGGAATATTTTATGTATTGCTATAAAAACATAGGTATTTATTTAGCTCACGTAACCTGACAGTAGTTGAAACAAAGGCTATATGACTGTATGTTATGCTATGCCATGGTTTTTTGTGTATTGTACTTCTCTGCTCTGTTTGTTGGGTTTTTTGATTGGTTTTTTAAGGTAATTGTTTTTTTAAGGAAAATAGATTTTTCAGCTATTGTGAAAGCAATAGAAACTATGTTGGTGGGAAGATCTGGGTTATGATATTCTGTACATAAAACAACCATTTAAACTGATTTGCTTTCTTTCTCCCTGAAAAAAATATGAGTTAAACGTGAGTTGAAAATAGAGCAAGACAGGCTTCACATTTAAATTTGATTGCTCGGTGTGTCTTGCATTTCAGATATTGTTAGTGGAGCATTGAATAAATTTAAATCTAACAGAACACCCTCCACTACACCTCAACAAGACAGAAGCGGTAGGTACTGGTGTATTTGTACTGAGTAAAGCCCGTGCAGTATCCTCTGGATTTGTTAACTATATTCAATATTTTTTTTAATGAAAGAATTAGAACTTAGTTGAAGGTAAGTGATTAAATCTAAATTGTTTGAAATGGAATATAGATACATATTTATTGAGGATACTGCATTTACTGTAATTCTTGGAGCAGCTACAATCACTGCAGTAGTGGGCTGTGTGGTTTATCTCTGTGGGGATTACCCAACCAAACTTGTGCTTTTTAGCTAATGAACCACTAAGGCTTCAGTGCAGTAGTGCAGCATTTTATCATCCTTGGAATGAATCTGCCAGGACTAAAATTCTTTCATGCTTACTGTCTCTAAAACTTTTGGCAGATGACTATACATTTACTTCCTCCTAATACCTGTATTGTTTTATTGATCTGTGGGTTTGGATTTTCCTTTCTGGTACTCTAAACTTGCAAAAAACCCAACAAAATAAAAAATCAAACCCTAAGCTATATTGATTGCTTTTCCTGTTCAAAATGCATGCACTTTGGCTAAGCTTTTGCAACAAGTTTTTTTCAGAGTTAAAAAAAAACCCCACAACAACCATTTACTAAACTCTCCAACTTTTAAGCTATTACTGCAAATTTGGTTTTCTTAATTTCAGTCCTTTCATCAGTGACTCCAGTGGTTCTTACTCCAAGTACCAAGCGGAAACTTCCAACTGATTGCTCTCAGGGCTTGTCCAGCAAGAAGAGACGCTCATTTAAGCATAATTTTGCCTTTGAGTTTTTACCAAGCAGCATATTTAACAGCAGCTCAACACCAGCATCAGGTACAGTGCCATCACTTTTTCCTTGCTGCTTGAAGTGACTGTTGGTGGCTCTAAATCTAAGAGTGGAGCTGTTTGTTCTTGTCAGACAGTCATTGATGCTCATTGCTGAAGTGTTCCTTGCACTACTTCCCCATCTTGGTAAATAGTGTATGTTTATGTTCATTGGTGACTCATGTTACATGGATAAGCCAAATTCTCTTGCTTATTTTTTTGTTTTATTAATCTCTCATACTTGCAATCCTGATGTCCTTTTACCTTTTTTACTCTCTATGATCACTCAGGTTATACTCCTGTTTCTTTCTTGGTGCACAAATCCATGAAAACTGCCTGTTCTTCCAACCTTTTGAAAGTTGTAGCCTTCTGTTTCCTAAATGCTTAAATAGCTGATCTTAGCTCTATGTGAAATGTAATTGTTGCTTTTATAAAAGTTCTTTCTTGTGTCCTATCACCTCTTGTTTTTCCTCTAGATGCTACATCTCAAAATTCTAGACAAAATTTTACTTTTGTTTGACAATGCTTTAGTACCATTTTATTTTACTAGAGTGCTTCTAACTATCAGGCTGTTATGGAAATCCTGTTTTATTTTTATTTGGTTCTTTAATGTGCTGCCAACTGAAGTTAGAGTGCAAGGATAATTTCTAGATTGGCTGTTTTGCTTGACTTTTTTTGCCCCCCTCAAATGAGTGTTATAAAACTTAGTGCTTTTCTTATTAAATCATTTCATGTTCTCCATAAAATTCTTGTTTCTATGGATAAGCAAACAAAAGCAATGACATTTTATAGAGATAGCAGTGATGCATGTGTTTCATATAATGTCCAGTAGTAAAAAAAAGCAACTCTTTTCTTCATTGTTGCTTTAGCTGTTCTGGCTAGGTATGTAAAAAAAGCACATTGCAAATAATGAGACTATGTCCAATTTTTCATCTTGAGCTCTTAAATCTGAGGAACTGATCTGATGATAATAGTGTGGAAACTTAGTTGAGGCAGTGATGTCTTTAGCATGTAATTAATTGCATTCCTGCCTCTTTTATGGATGCTACAACCAACAGCAATAATTTCAAGCCAGCACTCTACAAAATAAGCAAAAAAATGTGCTGTTTAAAAACCTGTTCTTTATTGTGTTAACTCATAAGTCTTTATCTGAAAAAAAAGTGACTATTTTAAGTTCATATAAATACAATTTCATCCCTGTAGTTCAGTTTGAAGCAAGTCCTTGTGTGTGTCTTGAGTCATCACAAACCTCACTGTCTCCTTCAACCATGGGTGAAAATCATGTGTCCAGTACAGGGAATAGAAGAAGTAAAAGACTTGCAAGCAAAAAGCTATACAGGTAATTAACTCTCAAAACCTAAAGATGAATTGGAAAGATGTGTCTAGACTCCTTGAATAATGACCTCAATCTGTCTCTAAAATTACTGGTTTTGGTAAATTTTTATAGTAATCTTAAAACCACCAGATCTTCTGATGTTGCAAAATTGAGCTCAAAATAAGATCTGGTATCTTAGCTTTCTGTGCCTATTAAAGAAAGGTGGGGAAGAAGGCAATAAACTAAGTAACACTAGAGGAAATAATTGTAAATAAATGTCAGGATGTTTTCATTGTCCTCCTAAAGAGTTTGTCCCTTTTTCCCTTGTGTCCTTCCAGAGCTGAATCAGGAAAGACAGGTTGTTTTTCTCCAAAGATAAGCCGAAAAGAAATGGTTCGTCGGTCTTTACGCTTGAAATTTGGTTTGGGGAAAAGCAACAGAGAAATGGTAAGTTAGGCTGTAGATTTCAATCCAAAGTTTGGGGCATTGCTTTTCAGGAGCAGGAAGGATGTATTTTGTAATGGAGGGATCCCAGTATTAATTGAACCTGCTTGCTGTCAAGTACAAGAAGCTTGAGATTTATTTGCATAGCAGTAACAGATCAGCTTGTACTGTGTTTGGCTGGCATGGGGCAAGATGCTGAGGGAGGGAGCAGCTGACCTGAATTGACCAAGGAGCAATTCCACGCCACGTAGTGTTAAGCTCACCAGTAAAACTGGGATGGGGATAATTTCTGGAAAGTAGCCATTGCTCAGAGGCTTGCTGAGAATTGGCCTGGTTGTTTTAAGTGATGACCTTTGCATTGTGTGTGGGTTTGGGTTTTTTCACCTGTGGTGTTTGTGTGTCCCTTTTCCTTTTCATCTTGCCAATTCTTTCCCTCTTCCTGTTGGGGAATGGGGAAAGCAAGCATGTGGCTGGATGGGAGCTTGCCTGCTTGTTGGGATCAACCCACCACGCTTGTGATCAGTGGATCTCACAGTTCCTGAGTGTCTGATCTGGCAGAGCCTGGGCACAGAGTCACTCTGTTCAGTATTGAACAGACTCAGATTGAGTCTGCCTGACTGCAGGGAGGCTGTTCCCCACCTATGTCTGCAGAGAATCAAGGCAAGAGGAAGTACGGCCAAGAAAAGGCTGCCATGACTGATTTGTGTAGTGGTTTCCTGAAGCTTCCTCTGTAAATGAGATTCCAAAGTACAAGTTTATATAAAAGCAATTAACACTTTTTGTTTGTTCAAGAATATTGTATCAGGATGTGCAGCTGGCAGTAGATCAGAAAATATTGGAAGGCGTCTTGCAAGTCAGCAAGGTTTGGAAAGCAGAACTGAATGTACAAGAAGAGATGTACTCTTCAGCCCATATGTCAATGAAAAATTCCCTAAGAAAGGTGATTGCCTAACCAAATATATTAGATGGGGAAAACTTTTTTTTAACTTTGCAAAAGCAACTTTATGGATAAAAGTATCAAAGCAATTGGATTAAAAGTATGCTTCTAGCTAAGTCAAAAATCACTTGTATGTTAATGGCTTCTTGGGAAAAAGAATTGGTTTAGATCAAACTTGTGTTTCTAGTGTGTTATAGTAGCTCTCTTAGCTAAATGAGAGGAGATGCACAATTTCACTTAATATTATAACCTTTTTTTACATTTTTGGAATTTAAGGGCATAATGAAGTCTTTAAATTCAATGCTGCTTTGATAATTATTTTTTAGTAAGAATTTTGTCTGTAGTTATTAAAATCACAATAAATTATTCCTAAATACTGTGGTATTTATTTCAAGGTTCAAGGAATGTAAGCAAGTCAGAAGAAAACTTGCTAACTCCAAAATGTCACAATAAAGTAGTTCACCGCATGTCCTGGAATAGTCCTGCTGTTACGGATTCTCAGGTGGTCAGCAAGAGTGAGCAAGTTCTGCCTGGACACTCTGAAATGGGAGTCAGCTCTTCAGAATCTGTTTTGATATTTGGAAAGCCACCAGTTACTCTAGATGAATTCAAATCTGCAGCTGTAAGCAAACAAGACAACGACTTGGAACTTGTGCTGTGTGAAGATGAAAGTAATTCAACTACAGAAACATTACTGAAAGTTAAGCAAGCCTTCTCTGCATCTGGGAGTATTCTTCACAATTTGATAGGTGATGAGAAATCATCCCTCTCAGTTGTAGCAAGTGAAATATTAAATGAAACTCCATGTCCCTCAGGGCTCAGTTCAGCAAAAGAATTGTTAGTTGTAGAAGTTTCTGAAAATCTAGCAAATGTAAAATCCAGAGAGCTGTTGCACCAATTTAATCCATCTGCTGCTGATGATAAACAGCAATCAAAAAAAGAGGAACTTGACATTTTGGAGAAAAGAAACTTCAAAACTTCTATTGAGATTGAACTTCAGGTCCCAAAAGAAGTAAAAGAACTTCCTATTCCTCAAGTACTAGCCAAGGAAGATAAGTTTACTGTTGAGAACAGCTCAACAAAAGATGACTTACACAAATCAGATTTCTCTGGAAGAAAAGAGGAAATGGAATTAATACACTCACAAACAGCTGAAAACTGTATGGTAAAGTGCTGTAATTTGGAAGAGGGTGCTGCTAAACCTTCTTTGGCAGGACAGCTGCCTACTTCACAGTTGTCTAAATCACAAAATGAAATGAGCAACCAGTACTCAAAAGCTGAAAATTCAGATAAAGTTTTAGTTAAAACATCGACTTTTTCTGACCATGGGAAGGTTTCTGACCACATACAGTGGTTCAACCAGCTTTCATTAAATGATCCAAATTCTGCAAGCAAAATGAAATCGCCTCTGAAGTTTCAACGTACTCCAGTTAGACAATCTGTAAGAAGAATGAATTCCCTTTTGGAGGCTAACAGACAATCTGTAAGCTCTCAGACGGTTAAATCAAGTGGTGTTGGTTCACCACTTGTTAAATCTTTGAGCTGTGATTCTGCCCTATTCCCCTGCACAGAAAAGCCCTCCAAGAATTCCATGCTTTTGCCACGCAGGAGTGAAAGCACGCGTGCCCAAGTTTCTGTAGCTCATAAGCAGCTAGACTTAGCATCCAAATCATGTTACAGGCCTTTAAATCCATCAGACAAGCCTGATGTTTCTGTCAGAACTGTTGGAATTCATGAACAAAAAGCAACTGTTCATCCATCAAAGTCTGTTCTAGAAGATCTAACCAATCATGAAATGGTTAAATCCAGTTTAAAAGTTAATGCAAATATAAGTGTTCCAGGTGCTGCCCCAGAAAAATCTATGATTGCAAGAAGTGCTTCAGGGAAAGAAAGAGTTCGTTACAGAGGCTCTCCAAAGAATCCAATATCTGAAGTAAAACTGCTACCAACTGCAAAGCCAGTAGACTTATAAGATCAAATGTGATGGCTAAATGGGTTCTTTGTAACTTGGTTAACCTTTGGAAAAATTAAATTTGTATGATTTTTTTTCTAGTTCTTTTTAATTGTAATATTTCATTAGTTTTAAATGAATGAATTGTGAAAATGTACAAAAAGCTATTTGTTTCATGTTGAGGTTTTCTTCATTTACTGAAACTTCTGTAAATGCTAGTCAGTTCAACTAAAAAAATTTGATTTATAAAACAAAAATAATCTGTTAATCTGTAAATAATCTAACACAAATGTTTGTGTTAGATCTCAGGTTTTGATTATCTCAGCATCTAAAAACATGCTGCATCTCCCACAACTGTTCTTGCAGTATTTAGATTAAGTATCAATTTCAAAAACAATTTCTCAAATATTTAAAGCAAATTTAACAGACATATGAAAGGAAGTGTTTTGATGCTGAATATTAGTAGTTAAATTTATTTACTTTTTTAGTTTTAAGTGTATTATAGCATCCCTTGATACTACTAAGTTGACCTCATATGAGCTCGATTTCTTTTGAGACAATGTTTTTTATTTTTGTTGGAGTAAATTGGGAGCATATTTTACTTGTTGAGTAGGTAAATGTTAAAAATATAATCCATGTGTGCACACGCACTGGAGAGCTATTAGAACATGTGGAAAATAAATGTGCAGTTTATTCAAGAATTGAAAAGTCTTAAAACTTCATCCAGTGCTGTGTTCTGCAGTAGGTACCAAGTATTTTCAGTTATGAGTAATAAAATGTTTTATCTTAATATGAGAGGGGAGTTTTAACTTATTTTTAGAGCTGTAGAATTATGTTAACTGAGTGGTGCAGAAGCCGAGTTTAGATGCTGGAAGTGTTGCAAGAGACGAATGCAAGAAGCCATAGTGTGTTAAAGGTTGATTTGCACAAGCAAATGTTTACATCAGAATGAAAACTGTTTGTCTGTCATCAGTTGTAAAATTATTTGAGTAAACACTTGAAACTGTTCATTAGCTTTTTTTATGTGTGAATTGCTTATTGGCAAAATGTTAGAGCTGAAGCACTGGATACTTTTGGTTTTAATAAAACCATTGTTTTTTCCCTTTTCTGGGCTTGTTCTTCTATAATGACTTGGAAAGTTAGATTATGCTGTTATATGCAGACTGTAGACACCAAATTTAGTAAGTCTGAAAATACTGAAGCCAGAAGTAAATTGTTCTGGCTGTCCTTTTTGTTCGTCTTAGCTACGTACTGGTAATTCTCACAACTAGCAAAAGGCATGATGCAGCATAGTTTACCAGCAGTAGTCTTCTGAATTTCTTAAAAGGATATGTTAGTCAAAAGAGTAGTTCTTTTCTCTTCTCTTTCTCCTTCCTCATGTGTCCACCAACTTGCAAGTTTAATTGGTTCAGCTCCTTGATCTGTGGAAGCCTCCTGCCTCACTCTTGCTGCATTGCTGTAAAATCTAATACCAGGTAACCAGCCATGAGTAGATCTTAACCAGATTGCTTGGTGTTGTAGTTAAGAATGGGAAGCTTCAGTTTCATGAAGTAAAGGAGTGAATAAAGCAGCTCACCACCATCCAAAGAGGAAGCTGCTTCTCTTGGCAACATGCTCCTACCCCTGCCTTAGCTGGTGTTAGCAGAACCCTCAATAGGCTGAACAGGCACCAGAGCACCGTGTTTTGAATCCTCTCACTGAGGTAAGGATCAGCAAAACAACTTCAGCTGTCATGGCTGATGCAAGGAGGTAGGAGCTGGAAATAAAACAGAAGGAGATAAAGGCAGTGTCAGGAAGAAAACAAGGTCGGACTCATGTAGTAGTGAGGTGTCACACTGATTTTTGTTTAGAAGACTAAGACTTGGGCTTGTCAAAGCTGCATTGGCATTCAATATATTTGGTACATATCAACAATCTGTCTATCCTATGTGGAGCAGTAAGCTACTTTTGCTCATCCATGCAAGCTAGTCTTGAAACAGCTAAACTTGGCTTCTTAGGGGGAATTTGGTCGGGCCCTGACAAAGAAACCTGTAGTGGAAAAAAAATTCTTAAAGTTGCGGTTCTGTTTTTAGAGGTTTTGCAGAACAGTTTGGACATACAGCCCTTTATATAAAGTTGATTATGTTTTGCAGAAACACTCGATGCCAAGTGGAAGTCCCTACTTCTAAATCCTGCAAATTACACCTTACATAATGTATCAGAGACCAGCCAAAAAAAAATATAATCCACACGTGAAAGTGTAGTTCAGGGACTGTTGTGGTTTATGGGGTATAATCTCAAGAGTTGTTCTGTGGATAGCTATACTAACCTGGGATGTGATGCCTTCCCCTCAGTTGCAGTGAAGGTGTGATACATAAAATGACCTTTAGAAACTAACGTTTTGCCAAGTGCTGTGTTAGATGAGAGACTTCATTTAGCAAGATGCTTTTGTAGTTATCTTCTTGGTAACCTCCGCTCTGGATGATGTGCCTACATTTGCTTAATCTGGAGCCATTTACATGCAAATCCATAGAGGTGGTTGCAGTGTTGCTACCCTGTTACTTTACCTGCAGTAAGGTAACACTATCATCCTGTAAGTAAACCACTGATCGTATTATTGTAGAGACACAAATCCCAGCAGGAAGATGGATACTCGCCCAGGAATGTGTAATATCTTATTTCTGTCACCCTTAATGCATCAAAACCCTCCAGTTCCATTTTCAGACTGTTAAGTTAAAAAGGGAGGTTTTAAATACGCCCCCGAGCTTTGTGTGTCTGACCAAGCCCNGCGGAGGGTGCTCTGTGAAAAGCGGATTTCCCCCCCGAAGCGGAGGCTGCAGAGGCCGATGGAGCGGGAGGGCTGCGGGAGGAGCGTGGTGCGGTGGGCGAGCCGCGCATAGGCGTAGCGGGGAATATTCCCAGCATTGGGGTTTTCAGCCATTTTTGCCTCAAAAACGTTTCCAGGTGCCTCGCGCCGGAGGCTGGAGCATTGGAGCATCCTTAAACGTCTGGCGTGAGGAAATCCGGCAGCTGTGCGTGTGTTAAGGAATAAAAGGGGAACTCGAGGGAGTTTTGTTTATCCAGGGGACTGGAAGGGATGCATTTTAATTAGTTTCTGATGTGAAGGGGAAAGGAGCTTTAAGAAAACAAGCATTCCGATAAAAATTCAGCCTGTCAGAGGACAGTAAGTGGTA
>VZRH01006718.1:574638-614151 GCA_013397555.1 Urocynchramus pylzowi | reverse complement strand
TTTTTTTTTTTTTTGCTAGGGCTCTGCTAGGTAAGTGGAATAGGACAGACAGACATGTCCCAGAAATGGGACTGTGCTGGCTGATTCCCTGTGCTCAGGTTCTGCAGCCAGCAGCTGGTGCCTGGCACAGCAGCGTGGCAGGAGCCAAACAGATCCTGCATGATGAGAGCCAAGTGGAAATGTTTTAGTACCTGGAAGGGGTGTCTTGGGAGCAGCTGCATTTTGCTGGCCACTTAATAGATTTCTCTTTCTGTACATCCCCTGATTCCAAAAAGTGATAAACTCGTATTAACTGGTCTAATTTCTCTAATAATATTCACTCTCCTTTTTAATTAATCTTATCAGAAAGCTATACTGGAGTCACTTAGCAGCATCTATAAAAAGACTGGAAAACACAGAAAATCAAAATAGGAATTTTTAATGAGTAGCTGTGTTGCTGTACTTACTGTTCAGCTTATCCTTAAAATACTGTGCAAGCCTTACTGGGCTATATTCAAGCTTTCTACAGATAAGAAGGGGCTGCATCTATGTTAAAAGACAACAAAAGAATAAAATAAAGAAATGCATTCCACATTTCAAAAAACACAGAAGTTAATTTTTCTGTCTGGTAGGGCATTTATGAAGTAAGAGACCACGGGGTTTTTTTTTTCTTTCCTTGCATGCTTACAATTTTCTGCCAATATTTAAGGGTTTGTTGTTTGTTTGTTTGTTTTTTGTTGTTGTTTGGTTTTCAGTTGTTTTCCTCTTTCTGAGGAGTGGACGGGAATAAGCAGATAATGTAAATTTCAGGCCTATTATACCCTGCATAGGACAACAGTAAAATCTCACTTAAACACATGAGGGCACCAGTAGCTCATCCTGAGCAGTTTATAGCACTTAACTTCATATTTGGAAGTGGGAAGTCCCATTTTCCTTTTGCAAATATCATTGCATACCATAAATTCAGTACAACAGCCTCTTGTGTGGTTGGTTTGTTTGTGTTTGATTTAGTTGTTTTTATTTCTTAAAACCACCCAAACAAAATGATTGTTGGTAAAGGTGGTGGCATGACAGCCCAGAGTCTGAAGTCTTCAGTCTGCAGAAGAGGCATAATGCTGTCAACCTCAGTGACAACATTAAATGATGTCTCTTAAATTGTGATTGTCTGCAGGTATAAGGAAATTTTAAAAATACAATGCCTCTTAGGGAGGCTTTTGATTCTCCTGCAGAGACTCCTCCTAGCTACTGGAAACAGGCTGGGGTTTATTTGATTATTTTGAAAGGAAATAAGTACGTTTATTGTTTTAGAAAAATGTAATTACTGTTTGTCAGATTGAGATGATAAAATTCAAGAGATTCTGGAACATTATGCAAATATGTCTACTAACAACTGGTAATCACTGGCTTGTCAGCACAGTCCCTGTATAAATATCACTCTACGGCAAACCTACTGTCCATAAAATGATGCAGATTACTCAATCGTATTAATAGTGTCTATTTTGTTTGCATTTTACTAATAAGAAAAGTAAAGGTTTTCTTATTAGTAAATAAGTGTATTACTTTGCTGTCTGTCCTGTCCTAAAAAACAGGTACTTTTTTCCTACTAGAACAGTAAAATCTTTGTATTAGAAAGTTGCTAAAACTTTTGCTGATGAATTCCCTCATGAAGCCAGTGCAGAAATGACCTTTGCACTCATTCATTTTTGGGCTAACGTGGGCTATGCTTATGCCCCAATATATTTGGACTTCCTTGGGTCTTCCTTCTTTGCTCCAGTTCAGTTGCTCTGTGCCAGAGTCTGTGGCACCATCCCGGGGGAGCAGTGTCAGAATGTGGGGCCAGCTGCACAGGGCTGAGCTGGGGCAGACCTCCCACAGCCAGAGAGGCTGGTTTGTTTGTTGTGGTGGTTTTTGGTTTGTTCATTGTTTTTTTTTTTAATTATCTAAGTAGCCCAGAAAATATGATTTCAAAATTTTATATGGACATCTCAAATTTTTAAAACAAAATGAAAGTGGCAGACCTACAGTTTTTTATACAACAATATGTAAATATCTAGATTTGTACAGATTTTACTAAAAATACCTAGTTTCTTTGCATTTTATTTAACAAACAGTAGTGTTAAGTGCAACCAGAATTTGAGTATCAGGCAGTGATGCATGTCATAAGAGAGGTGCCTTAGAATGCTGATTTCTGAATGTGAAAGCTGATGACTGTGCCAAATGACAGCAGTGGCTCACAGTGGATTTTCTTTATCTGAGTGATATGGCACAGGTCTGTGAAGAAACTGCACATAAAATGTTTATACCTCCAACTCCACAAACAGGAAAATAATGAGGTGGTGTGACTTTATTTTTATTAAGGAAAAATCTTTGAAATTTGGCCTGTAATACCTTGGATTCCATATGAATTTATAAGCCATGACCAGCAGTGAATTACTGGCAAGAAAGCCAAGCTGGTGTTTGTGCTGCTGCATGGAGGGCATACCAGGTTACCTCAATGTGTTTCACAACTCTCCCTCTGGAGGAGCAAGGGCAGGATCCAGCAAAGGCAGTAGGTGTTACCACTGTCAGCTCTGCCACGACTGAACTTTGGGAGCTGCCTTCCTCGATGCCCCAGAGCTGCAGGAGGGGTGCAGGTGCTACTCCTGTGTTCTCAGTGTGGCTGGGAACATGCAGGGGAAATTCTCAAATCTAGTGTGCTTGTCAGAGAGGTCAGTCAATGGAGAACAAAAGAAGAAAACAATATTAATCCCCATTTCTGTCTAGATCTGTTATTTGCAGGTGGATCTGACTGAGGAACCTATTTAGATTTGAGGCTTTGAAACCTTTTTTTTTTTTTGAAACATCCTCCTCTTGTGATTGCAGGAGAGTGTGCAGGCATCACATACCTCTGCTGAGGAACCAAGAAGATAAAGTGACTCCAGCTCTTAAAACCTCCTACTAACCACTGTTATGTGGTACACACTACTGCTGCTATTCATAAAGTCATCTTTAAAAGATGCCACCAAAGGAGAAAGAGTCCCATCTCCAGCAGCTTTTGGGAAAGAAAGATGGCAGGTCTGTAGGGATTTAGAATTAAGTAGCTTATCATCTACTTAAAGATAATTAATCAATTAGAATGGGATTTGTGGCCACAGTTATTTTTTGTACATGTTAGTAGAGGGAAAAATCCAGTAGGAGAGGTAAGAAAACTGAAGAGGAGAGGGAATATGATAGGTTCTGTATTGTTTGATGCTATAGAAACTGTATTTTCTAATATTAACAGAAGGTAGAGAGAAATTTAATATGAATCTATAAAATTCCATCTACTATTGGAATATGGTCCCAAAGTATTTTAAAAAATTTATCAGTGAAGGTTGGCCAAATTATGATGAGCTTTTGTTTTTAAAGATTTTTTTCTGTGCTTGTCTCTCATGAGGAGACTGAGGGGAGTCCTTATTGTGTTACAGCTTCCTCATGAGGGGATGAGGAGGGACAGGCACTGATTATTCTTCTGTGGTGACAGTGACAGGGCCCAAGGTACTGGCCTGAGGTTGTCAATAGGTTGGATATTAGGGAAAGGTTCTTCACCCAGAGGGTGGCTGGGCACTGGAACAGGCTCCCCAGGGAGTTCAAGAAGCTTCTGGACAATGCTCTCACACACAGGGTGTGACTCTTGGGGATGGTGCTTGCAGAGCCAGGAGTTGGACTTGATCCCTGTGGCTCCCTTCCAACTCTGCATATTCTGTGATTCTGTGAGCATGCTAGGATTTAGACCTTTCTGCATTTTTTTTCTCAAAATCAGCTGCATTTCCCATCCCTCCCACCTGAATTTTAAATTAGCTTGCAGTAAGAAAATACTTTTTTTACTTGGTTCTATGAAGAGATACTTTAGAAATCTAGAGGAGTCTCTTACCCTTCTTGATTTTGGTGTTGTGCCAGGAGATAGGATCTCTGGCACTCTCCAAAGGCTTCCAGAGCTCTTCTCTCTGTGCTTGCCATGGTGTGTGCACTCAGCAGTAGGGATGAATGAGAAGAAGAATCCCAGCAGCACTCAGCTGCAGGGATGAATGAGAAGAAGAATGTTGTCAGCTGCAGAAGCTGGTTCTTCCCCTTGGGGTGCTTAGTACAAGTTAGCTGATCTGAGCCCCTTTGCAGCAGCAAAGAGCAGCACTGGGCCTGGTCTTACCCACCAGGGCTCTTCACCTCCACACTCTATTGCATCTTCATGTGTGCCAGTGCTTTTATCCATGTGCAAAAGAATGATACCATCTTGACTGGGGCAGCTTTGCATGGCAAGGCCTCTGCTTTTGGAGTTCTGAGCTAATACTGGCTCACCAGGGCAGAGGCTGGAGCCTTCTAGCTCCACACTGGGAATGCCCACAAGGAGGATGTTTGGGGAATCTGCCTTGTAGCAGCTGTCAGACAGGCATGGGAAGGTGTCAACCCTGCTGTTGAACCAGCTGGGACTTTGAGCCATCTGCAAGGAAAATGGAATTGAATGAATATGAATGGGGAAATGAACATTTTGTGAAGTTCAGTGGAGCAGTGGAGACAAAAACATGGATGTTCTGGATGTTTCTGGTGCATCCAGGTTTCACATTACAGGAGTGAAAGGAGTCTTTTTGTCTGAATGTGTTGACACTGATGGAGCATTTGTACTTCTCGTGCAGCTGGTGTCAAGTGAATAAAGTACCAGTGAATAAAGTGTTACAGTCTTTCACTGGCACATTTACATTTATAGGATTGAAATAATGTCCCATCCCTCATGGCATAAAGGAGGTCACTGCTTTCCTTTTGCTGCTCTGTTTCCCAGAACTAGGTGCTGTACACGTGGTCAGTAGCAAGGTTGTTCTGTGGCAGTGACAGGAGGGTGCAATTTGCTGGTTTTGTTTTGGTTTTTTTCACTCTGCTGGTGTGTGGTGGCTGCAAGGCAGGGTGGCAGAGGGGCCCCTGTCTGTGTGCTGCAGGATGCACTGTGTGTGTCACACTGTGTGTGACACTGTGTGTCAGCTTATTTACGTGGTGAAGTGCAAAAGCCATTGCTCAGCTGAAGGACAAGTTAATATAGTCCATTAGAGGACTGCTCAACCAAGGCAGGCATAAGATTTTTCTTTTTTTTGCTTTGTCAGCAAGTGGCTGCTGGATTTTTTGTTGTGTATACAATTTGAATAATAATGACATATAAGCTACTGTTATAAATTTATTGTGAGAGGCATGGGCGTTATTTTAGTCCTAGCTATTTCACAATAAGAGCCTTTAATATCTTAAATATTTGTACTGTTTGTAATTAAAGTATTGGATACAACTGAATTCTTTGCTGAAAGCAAGGTCAGTAATTGTATGGCTTGTGTGCTTAAGGCTTTAGAAAAAATTGCCCCTCTGCAGAGAAATAGAAAATTAGTCTTTATAGTTTTAAGAAACTTTGTGTCATTAAGGAGAAGACAAGCGACTGCAATGCCCGAGCATGTATAGCTGTAGTGTTTTTGTGTTTCTTGAGGCATGCTCTTGAATGGTTAAGGAAGTTGGCTAGGTTTGCATTTTTCCATTCTTTGTTCTCTTATGCTGTTTCTCCTTCCCTATTCTCTTATTTAGCAGCTTCTGTGGAATAGACAAAATGTGATCATTTATAATTTTTTCGGTTCTTCTCACTTCCTTTGCTTAATCAATTTCAACAAGCAGGATAGGACTCTCTAGGATGAAGCTGGCAGAATTACAATTACTGCATTGGGGCAGTAAAACCCTTTGAAGTGTTAGAAAGGGTAAGGAAAATGTAAATGCATTTTCTGCATTCAGAGTTTTTTGAGAGTTTACATGATAGATGGTCCTGCAGATAATAAAAGAAAAGAAAAAGTAAGTTTGTGGAGGGTGTCCCAGTTTAACATAAAAGAGCACTGGGAAGCATTCTGTCAAACCTGTTTTCCACTGGGGAGATGTTCCTTTTGAATGTGACAATGACAATAAATGTAGTCATTTGTTGATGACTGGGGATTAAAGTGCAGGATAATATGGGAAGCTGTCACTGTGAAAGGAAAAAGATGTATCTCTAATGTGTTGAGGAGACACTGTAAACAATCTTGAAGATTTTTCCCAGTGATAAGAACAAATAGTCCAGATTAACAAAAGATTTTGCCAAGTAGGAAGTATGGTATTCCATCTCTGATTAATATGTATTTTCTCCCTTGGGAACCTTGGGCAAATGGGATAAGCTGTCCTAGGCTTCCCTTGCAGCTCATGTGTGCTTGGAGTTTGTACAGGTTGAGATAAGGGATGTGATTTTTTACTCAGGGAGAAGATCCCTCTGTGAATCTGTGAGGGGCTTGGACACTCTGAGGCACCTAGTATGACTCACTAGTAAAGGGCTTTAACTTGGGATTTGGGATTTATTTACTCACAACACATACTCACGATCCCTCCTATTTCGTACCTCCACGCTAAGATTGGCCAGACTACCTCTTTTCTGAATTTGTAATTGAGGAAACTCTATCTTCACTGTGACATGGGAAATGGTTTCAATGAGACTGAAAGGCAAATTTGTCCTCTTGTTTCTCTTTAAATGTTCTGCAAAAATTGTTCACTTTTGAAAATCCATTCTCATTGGCTTTCTTAAACTGACTCTTCTGGGGGACAGCACTGCCTGTTTGTATTTGACATGGAGAATTTGTCAGACCTCCAAAGATTTGTTCCCACTATGCTTTGCACTACCAATAGATGGGTAGCAGCAGCCAAAACTTCAGTGGACTAACAGCATTTCCTTTGGATGTGTTTGATCAGGGAAATATTCAATACCTTAGTTGCTTTTTTTTTTTTTTTTTTTTTTTNTTTTTTTTTTTTTGTTTGTTCTCCAAGAATGGAGTGGTCATGTTGTCTGCATGGGTGGGACAGTATTGCTCTTACAAAGAAATGAGCTGAAGTGTATGCACTTCAAACTTTTAATCATTCCAAGGATCTCTAACTGAAATCAGCTGATGAAATACTTTTCCAGAATGATAATAGTGAGAGGCATTGTTTCTTTTTGTTTTCCACCCTGCAACAGTTCAAGACTAGTGCTGGATGACTACATATATGCATATATTTTAAATGAAATTCAAAGCTTACTTAGGACAATGCTGATCTAAGCCCAAGAGATCTAAACCTCTAGTTTATCCTGTAGGAATGTGAAATACCTAATAATAAATGCTCACAAAAATCCTACACATGAAAGGGATTGTTTTGGAGTGCTTTCTTTGCTAGTATGCAGCACAGAAAAGCCTGTTCATATAAGTAAGGAGATATGGAAAAAGCATAGATTTATCTAGCTCATCCCTTCTCAGTACAAGGGTACTGTTTGTACTACTCTGGATTTTTGGTAGTCCAAGTTCAAATAATTTAACAATGATCTCTCTCATGATTTCTTTGGATAGGAAATTATGAAAAGTTTCTTGGTATTGAGTTGCCTTGTCTTTTTCTTTCAGGCTCTGCCTCCAGGCTCAAGAAACTGATCTTCTGCTATTTTTGTAGCTGACTGTATATGTTTGTATCCCAATATTTTGATTTGGTAGCTGCAGTGTATTTAATCCCAATATGTTTCTTGAAATCAGTAATGTTATAATACCAAACTAATGCAACTAATGAGAGTTACTGTACACAGTACCCCAACTTCATATATTCATAGCATTTTATTCTTATTATTGTAGTCTTTGCTGAGTGCACCATTTATCAGAGTTTATAAGGAATGAGCTTTGCTGACGCTATTAAATCACCCAAGTGTGCTAAATTATGGCACCAGAGCAGGTGCTATTGTTTGCAGCTCTTTTGGAAAGAAAGGAAAAACCCTCAAATGATCCTGGACATTTATACCTAAAGGAAACAATCCTTTATATTAATATAAAAAGATTGGTTTGTGCTCAGTCAAGGGAATTCTTGGCAGTTGGTTTAAACTTACATGTATATATAGCACACTGGAGCCTGCTAAGTACCTCTGTTTTCTTTATGGATGGAGCTTTGGTGCCAAGAGGTCTGCACCACATGCAGGCACAGATAGGCTTCTATCTGATGGATTGTCCCATAGTGAACCACATTGTATACAGGATGTTCAAACACCTATTGATTATGTGGTTCTGCAGTTTACAGCAGAATCAGAACCTGATGCTTTTAAGTACATATATGTAATCAATCTTCATGTGAAGGAACTCAGGACAGGAGAGATATTTTATGCTATATAACAGACATTATATTAAATTACATTAGGGTAATTTATAGAGTGTGTTATACTTTTTTTTTAACCTCATCACCATAGCATTATTGTGTTTCGAGCGTCATCTTTGTGTGGGCTATGGACTAAAGGTATAATAAAGTTCAGAGTGGGGATAATGCAGTTCTGGTTTTAGTACCAGGTCTCATGCTCAGCTACAAGCCAAATTCCCATATAACAGAGATGCAGTTTTTTTATGGGGGTAGTTTTATGTTTTGTTACATATCTGTAAATCTTTTCTGCAACACTGCATTACAGAATAAGAGGCTTGTACTTGAGGGGGAAAATCAGCACATTGATTAGATTTTAGTCCATTGTGCAAATAAAATGGAAATATATGTGCTCATAGACTAATTTGCTTTACTATAATGCCAACATCCAACTGGTCATTTGCAAAATTAATTTGCAAAATTTTCCTCAACTGCCACTTCTAAATGTAGAAATGAATACAAAATTTGAATTTTGTATTTGAGTGCCTTCTGTTAGCAATTTTTGCAAGTGATTAAGTTAGCTCACAATGTTTGGCTGTATAAAAGATGATTTAGGCTGGTAATATTTATTTGTAATTTGGAACAAGAGTACTTGAATGATTCTTTTGGAGCAACTTTCATGTTCAGAGACTTTATTCACATCTTCTGGATCTATGAAAAATAAATAAATTTTAAATAAGACTGTTTGATGATAATATGGTGATTTTTCTATTTACCCAAGCAGTTGTGTCTGCATTCACTCTTTAACTCATGTTTTCCAATTGTTCAAATTCCTTTTTCTCTCAATTCATTGTTAGCAGAATTTATATGTTGACTGTATGTTGTTATCCTTCATTATATAGGGCTTAAAAAAATACTTCTTTGCTGTCATACAACCATCTCCATTGCTGCAGTGTGTGTGGTGGCTGTCTTTGTCAGGGAAAAAGAACATGCTTGAAACTAACGTATTATGTCTGAAATTCAAAAGAATAGTGTACAATAGTATTTTAAAAACTCCACAAGCAGCTGGGGTTTAGCCTGTGGATGCATTTGGCCAGTAAGGCATGCAGAAAAGATCTGGGACAGATAATTATTTGTAGCGAGAGAGAGAGTGGCCTGAGCTTGGTTCCCACATCTTTAGTGGAATACCCTACTTGTCCCAGGAGGGGCACCCAGCTGAGGTGTGTGGGAGGTGCACAAAACAGCACAGCAGTTTTGGGTGCAGTTGCCCAAACACAGCAGGCCCATAGCTGTGTCCTCTGCCACTGGGTCACAAAACCTGCTGCACACTGCTGCTGTCACGCTGCACTGATGCTGCTCTGGGTCCCACAGGGAAAAGGTCATCTTGTGTGTAAAAGTGTGAAGTCACTGCCTGGGATGCTTTGTAACATGTTGACTACTGTGGAGGTATATGTGAACAACAATTCCCATCAACAACAGGGATTCTTCACCACTTTTCATCATTACAACAGGAAATACAAATTTACATTTAAGAATTGGTTTAATTTAAAAATATTTTTTCTGGGTGTACACAATCAAATTTGCTAGAATACCCTGAGTCCCTAAGGACCTTAATATCTTAAGACTCCTTGGGACTTAATTTATTAATATATTTCTAGGCTGTGCAGGTAGTATTTCTTTCCACAGCATCATTAACATTTTCTTTCTGCCATGATGCTGTCTTGCTGTATCCTCTATTGTTAGTTGCCATAATGAACAGTAATAGTATCAGTGACTGAAGATGATTCTGCTTTAGATATATCAGGTTTCATGATGTCTTTTTCTTTGCATTTTCTTACCTAAAATTTTCACAGTAAAGGAAAAAAAAAAAAACCATAAAACTAATCGTATGTGGCCAGTTATGTTTCCTAGTTTCATTTTTAATTATCTAAGTTACTGGATTTAGGCCAGTAACATGGTTATGTTTCTGAAAGAGATGCTTCAAATCTAGACTTGGATTTGTCTCTAAAACAATTTTATATATAGAGAGAGAGATTATATTTTAAATTGAAGTGTAGATTGCTAGCACCAGCTAAAGTACTTACACTTTTAATCTTGTGAAACAACTGTGCATGAATTGTCTTTGCCAGGTGGTGCGCATGAGGGTCTCCAGCACTTGGGGCCTTATGGCAATATCCCCAACATCGTGGCTGAGCTGACAGGAGATAACGTACCAAAGGATTTCAGTGAAGATCAAGGATATCCTGACCCTCCAAATCCCTGCCCTATTGGAAAAACAGGTAATTAATCTACAGCTTTTGTACCTCTGTCTTCACTGTACATCTTCCTATATTTCAGCACTGTACAACCTGTGACCAGAAATGAGGGGTTTTTTCATTCTATGCCCCAGGACAAGAACTGTTGAGAAATTGGGTGTTTTAGTGTTTCAGATGAGCTTTTTATTTATCTTTTTTTTGTGAATATGTGCATCTCCTGTATTGCTGTATGGTGCTGGAGAAGGTCACATGGAAGAAATCATCTTGATCTCAGAGTAGAAGATAGTGAGATTTATGAGAGCATCATGTTCCCGAGGGAGTTCATTTTTAAGCTGGCCCATGAAAAAAGCTACTCTGTACAGATGAGATTTACCCTTATTTTAGAGACTTTCATTGTGCCAAGAGGAATGAAACTGTCTGCCCTGACCTCCATGAGTCAATATTTAAGACACCTTGGCTCCAATCCATGGGTCTTTGCAGCTCAGTGCACGTGTGCCAGGAGATGCAGCGCTGCATGGCTGCAGCCCGGGCACGGCGGGCAGGCAGGCTCGGGCAGCGGGGTCCCTCAGGCTGAGCCACCCGGGCCACCCCATGGTGCCCACGGGTCACTGCAGCAGCCCTGCATGTGCATGATATCCACATACCCTGAGAGAATGGAAAGAGAAATCTCTTTCTTGTTACTTGAGCCAAGGAATGACTTCCAGTACTGAGAGCAGTAGTAAAACACCCATTGGCTGCCTTGGGACCTGGAGCTGGGAATGAGAGCTCTATTTTTCTCTCATTTTTTATTTGTGAGCTTAGAGATCCTTTCAAAATGTTTTCTGTTTTGTCTTTTTTTCTGTTATTTGGATAATGCAGAACAGTTGTCAGTATTCTTAGTTAAAATGTTCTAACTAGCCTAGAATTAATTAAAAAAATAATATTTGTTATGAAAAGTATTTTTCACTGTGAAGTGTTTTTGCATTTCATTCAAAAATTTGACAAAAATTTCAAATAGTCCTCCCTTACTGTTTTCTATTACAGCCCATTTGGTGATGATGCCTTCATCTCTTCTGGAATAATAACTTCATCTTCCAATTTGTTCACTATAGCTGTAGTCTGACAAGTTGCAATTGATGGGTTTAGATTTTCTCACACACACAAGCACACACATGGACTTTCTATCATCCGTGCTTGCCCCTTAGGCTTCTGTTCATGATTAGATAAATAAATTAAAAACATGGCATCCAGGGGAATGCCTTTGAAAATCCCTTCAATTTTTCTGTCTTAGGTGAAATAAAAGTTGTTAGCTAAGCTAATATAGTCAGATCCGAGCAGAGGGGGAATTTGCAGCGAAGTGCTGCCTGCTCAGATAAATGGCTCTGTCATAGGTATGCTGTGAGTGAAGATAGTATCTGCTAGGATTAGAGTAAAATGTTTTTCAGAGCCTTAAATGGAAATTCAAGTGGTGACTGTATTATGCATACAAATTACCAGAGGCCTTCCTCAATCAGGTCTGTGGATTTGCTTAATGGAAAACAATTTTTCCAGTCACTGTCTACATGTGCACATTCCACAGCAGGAATACATAAGCCTGGAGCAGCTGAGTTGAAGACTTTTGGATTAGCAGTCATAGAGGACACCCATGTGTCCAGCTGCCCTTTGTGTTTTCTACCAAAAGACACAAATGCTTTGAGGTCTACCACACTTCTGTTGTCACCTTTTTCTCTCTTGATATAACCTTGTCCTTGATGAGATTGAAATGATTTCTAAGTGTTTTAATAGTTTGAGTTACTTAACCAGTATGAAGAGCTTCCCCCTGTTTTCTATTGGCAATTTTATTTTTTCCCAATCCCAACAAGCAAAGAGAGAAAGCTGGTTCCCTTGAACTCAGAATAACCTCCTCAGGTCATTGAATTAACTCAGTTTTAAGTCAAGTCTTTATTGTTTCCCACATCTGAGGGAAAAAGATAATCCATCTGCAAATCTTTTTACATGATGACACACAAGGACAGAAGGGAAAGTCCACAGGTGTGTGCTCTGGAGTGCTTGTGTTCTGGCAGATGAAGCTGTTTGAATGCCCAGCATCATGCCCTGGCTGGTAGGATCTCCTTGGGTATGTCTGAGAGGAACTTGGATTGCAAGCTCCCTGTGCTGGCCTAGCAGTGGGAGCAGACTCCAGGAGCAGACTCTATCCAAAAAGCTATTCTGGCCTCAAGTTACTGAAACTTTGTTTAAGGTAAAGATGACTTATTTTGGTAAAGAGACCCCAAGTTGATTTTTTATTAAAAGGATATTATCTTGATGTGACATTGTCTACAAAAACATCCATTGTGGTTGAAGGAGGTTTCTGGACCAATCAGATTAGTTACCAATCTACAGAAATGTCTTCATCATAAAACTTCTCCTACATAGCATTTTTATGAGATCTTATGATGCAGAAATGATTTTCAGCCAGTTTGAATAAAGCAGCAAACCAGAAATGGAGCTCCAGGAAGAGCTACTCAGTGAAAGAAATTCTGTCTTGGCTCACAGCACTGTTTTACCATGACCTTCAAAAGTATTGCCTTACCAATTTCTAAAATGACTTGTGAATATTTAAAAGAGAAAAGAATATCTCTTCTGAATCAGTACAGGATGCAATTCTAGGTAAAATAAAATGCAATAATTAAAAGAAAAACATAAAGGAGGGAATGAGCTTGAAAAATAAACTCCTTCAGTTTTCATAAAGTTGTGAGGATTTTTTTTTTTTAAATAAATACATTCTGACAAATTTTTTTCAAAAGGAAAAAACCTGGTATTTTCTGGTCATCCAGTTCTTTATGGTTTTTTTTAACTGCATTATTGCATTTAAGAAGTTTGCTGACTAATGTGGCACATATTGTGTGTTTCAAAGCTACTAAGCACTCAGTGCTTTCTTTTGCAGTTGATGATGGGTGTCTAGAAAACACCCCAGACACAGCAGAGTTCAGCAGGGAATACCAACTGCACCAACACCTTTTTGATCCAGAGCATGACTATCCCAACAGAGGCAAGTGGGTGAGTACATGCTTCTTGCTTATTTTTTTGCTTGTGAAACTGGGTATTGTCTGCTGTGTGGGACACTATGAAACCACGAGGTTTTGTCCTTAATTCTGGAAAAGTTATCACCCTAAGGGAAGCTTCTCCAAAAAGGTGAACTTGCCCTGAAAAACAGAAATAGCATTTGTGATTGACAAACACAACAAAAGACCAGAAAGTAGAAATGTTTGTTCTATTACCTGTCCCAAAGCATGACAGCTTGACAAGTGCAAAAATCCACATTTCAAATACGGTGAACAGGTAGCCAAAATTAGTGCAGATCTTAAGATTTCAAAACATAAAATGGTCCTAATCTGAAAAATATCCAGGTTCAGTGACTACTCACTGTTCAGCTACATAGAAATAGAAAGAAAATACAGACGGAGTTCAGCAGCTTAAAATAGCTTAAAAAATCTAGGATGACAATTTGCCTTAAGGAATCCTCCTCACCTTAAGGATTTTGGAGGACTTGATGCTGCTTCTTCCTCTAGTCAGGTTATACACGGTATTATATTGAAAACCTATTTGACACATCGCATATAATAAACACAGTGAGCTACACTAAGGGCAAAAATCTTGCTCTGAGCATACAAGGACTTTAATAACTGCAGCTAGACTATTTCTGCAGGCTAGAGGCTCCAAAGAAAGCTCTGCCACTTAATCTTGGATTACATCAGTTAAAATGTCCAATCCCAAATCCATTTTCAGGCGCCAGGAAAACAATAACAATGATCATAATTTATGCTTGTAGAGCAAATAATGAAATCTCATTTTACATTGTTATAACACTTCACTTAAGATTGCACTAAACCAGTGCTCTGTAAGCATATATCGATAAATGGACATGTTTGGCAGTCTCTTCTCCTGCTGTAATTTTGAGACAATGATTCATCTTCATAACCAAACCAGTGTAAGATTTATAGTCTTAATTACTTATGCAAGTGCTAAATTTCTGGAGAGAACCATGCCAAAAATCCAAATTTTGGAAACTTGTTGCATTCTAAGTAATTACCATCAAAGGTTTTCATTTAAAAAACACCAGATGGTGAACGTTCTTATTTATGCCAGATAAGGCTGTTAGTTTTCTTATTATTCATGAGTACTTTACTTTCATAATACCATTCTGAAGACTACAAAGGCACTTCTGTAAATCTTTGGCCTATAGCAATATTTCAGAATCAAGCATACATACTGTGTTGTCATCAGCAACATATATACTTAATAAATGATAGTAAATCATTAATGAATCATGGGCTTTTTTGTATCTCCATCCATCACTACTAATTCAGGAGAAAAAGCTGTTCATGTATGGAGCAGCTTTTAGGTGCTAAACAGTAATCATATCTAGCTGCAGCTTAGCCAAATCCAGATCTTTTTAATTAGAGATGAAACAGCTGGTCATGTGCGTGAGTAAATATTCTGCTGAGATCCAGGAGAACAACCCTGATCATCTCCTAATTGCATATTACCACATAGTAAAAATATAAATACAGTGGTATCTTTTTGTGGCTGGAGTTTTTATTTTTAATTCTCTGGAAGAAACAGTTAAGCTAATTCTAAAAATTAGCTGTTTGCTTATAAACCAGAGCTGAAGTAGATCAGATCTTTTAGGGCACTCACTGTTGTCTGCATTAAGTTGTAAATGACCAACACAGCTGGCTGTGGACTGCCTAGTGGGTAACTGTGAATCCTCACCCTCCCACTGCCCCCAGCACCTAAAATTCCCTCTGCTCACAATAGTTTGGTCCTGCTTCTCCTGTTCAAGAGCCTAGGACCAGATGCCCAGGGGCAGTGATGGCTGTGTGCTCACAGACTGTGTTTCCACCAGCTCTTGCCAGCTGAGTAGGCACCAGGCTGTCATCACCAGCTGCAGCTCCTGCAGCCAGCGTCTGCTGGACCCATGGAGGCTGGCATGTGCTCCCAGCTCTTGGGGGAGCTTCTCCCCAGCCTTTTCCTACCACTGTGTGCTTCAGGAAGTGTTACAGTTCCCAGTGATTTGCCCTTTCCAGGAGCTAACATACGTTCCTTAGTGAAACCACCGAAAAACCCAGATTACATTAGCAGGTCAGAAGAAAAGGACCTGCTTGTCCTACTGTGACAGAAACAGATTGGTTGGCTTGTTTTGGTGACAGACTGTCATGCTTGCAAAGCTGTAGGACCTCTGCAGTATCCTGTGAATAACACACATTTTATAAGGGTCAAGCAAGTCTAGAAGCTGTCTCATGCAGCAAAGTACATGGTTATGTAGATGCTAAATATTATGTGTAAACACTGCTAATACATCTGCAGATACAAATATATAAATCATAATAAATATATACTGGGTTAGGAGTGGGAAGAAAGGGGAAGAATTTTTCTGTCTTTGGGACAACTCCCCATAAATCAATATGCTGGCCTGTGAGAAGCCTCAGGAACAGACTCTGTTTATAGAATGAGGTCCATGGCTTATACTCTCCTCCCTTCTCCTCATATGGGGAAAACATAGAGGGAACAGTGGAAATAGTAGGATTAGTTACTTTTGGAGTTTTCTATCCTTGTGTACAAATATAGTTTCTAAGATTTCAGAGGTTTTTTCCCTAGTTTAGACTTTTCCTTAGAGGACTCAGACACTTTCTGAGTGTGCCTTTCTTGCATCTTGCAAATTGGCTCTTTGGATGGTTTGAAGAAGTATTGTTGGCATCCAGAAACACTTGCACAAAGATATTTTACAATACACGATTTACAATCAAATCTAAAAACCTCCTACATATTTTGTTGGTTTAAAGCATTTTAACTTCTGATTTTTTCCCACCCAAATCTCAACCTCTAGTACTCTAATCCAAGTAGCCAAGAGGATGCAAAGTTCCAGGAGTGAGGGAAAAGTAGAAAATCACATGCAGCATGTCTCTACATGAGGTACATCTTTTAACTGAAGAAAATTGTGCCTTCATCCTTAACAACCTCTCAGTGAAAGATGAACACTTCATGGGCAGATTTTGGTGGCTGATGAGGTCAGGCCATTACGCAGTGGAACATATTTTCAGGATTGCTGTTATCATACAAATATGTTCTTAGCTCATGTTCCACAACCATATTTGCTTTATACTCCACATAATGCTACAGTAGTACTTAGGGTCTTAAAACATTCTTCAGCAGACTAAACAAAATATGGTTTCCTCGAGCAGGGACAGTTCAATTGTAAGGAATTTTTCAGAATGACAGAAATGCTAGCTCCAGTAGTCCATGAAATTCTTTTTATTTCAGAAACACCCTTTTTCCTCTCATGAAAGCACAAGGTCAAATACTTTACAAAGAGAAGCCTTGATGGTGCTTTGTTTTTTAAGTAGAATAATTCACGCATCCCTGAGTTTCTTTAAAACATTAAATTTAAGTTTTCCTGAAGTGAGCTCCCATAAATGACTAGCCAAGAATGTCCCCCTTGGCCAACTTCATCTCTGTTCCCTTTTGGAACAGCTCAGACAAAATAACTGAGGTTGGACAAGAGATAGGCCTTGTGAATTTGAGGTTTAATGAACACAAGAAGTACAAAACAGACAATTTTGGCAGATTTCATTGTAACACTTGAAAATGTTTGTTTTTTCTCATATCAAGGCTGCAGAGAGAGTTAGACGTGTTTGGTGAATTTGTCTCGTGCTAGAATTACACTTTCTATTTATATAATCAATGTTAGGTCAGTTGTTTATAGCAGAATTAATGGCCTTGTTTATACAGTCTTCTGCTTTTATACATGTAATTCTTCTCTCCTTCCATTTTCAGGTTAGGGTTTGGTTTTGGTTTTCTTCATAACACAGAATTGAAACAAAATGTGTTGAACATGTGTGTGTTATTCCAGACTTTATTAGAATTCACTACTTATAAGAAATACAACAATATGTGGATGCACTTATGTAAACTGTGGTCAGAGGGGGTTTTTGTGTTGGTTTTTTTTTTTCATTTTCTTTTCTCATCATCATAACTTTCTCTTCTGCCAAGATGTTTCTGGCAGTTTTTAAAAGGTTTGCCATTAAAAATGTTATAGACCAAATGGTTTTTAGAAGCTTTATTGAGGGCACTACTTAAACAAAGGAAAAGTTGGCACTGAACTCCTTTCAGCAGAACTTTGCACTGGGAAGTGTTGATATCTGGAAGGGAATAAGCAAAGACAACAAAACAGTAGGAATGACGCCTATTTCTGTTTTTAAAAGGAATTAGAAAACCCCTTGTAAAGCAAATTTTTTTTGCTCCTGTTCTTGTGTCACCTCAAATGTGTAGAAAGATATACCAGAGGCAGGACTCCTGATTCCTCTCCCTCACATTCTTATTTTTCTTTCTCCTTCTGCCTTTTCTTAAAAAAAAATAAAAAAATAAAAAAAAAAAGATATATATACATACATACATACATATATAAATAGATACATAAATACATATATATATATATGTTTATGCCATGTATCACATGATGGGGAACATCTAGACTACACAGCACATACTTGAAGCCCTTATTGCCTGAACATGGGGGATAACACAATGGAAAATTACTGGCTTTTAAATTGTTGATAAGGCTGTGACTGCTCCTGGAAAACTGCAAATCTTAGTAGAAGTACACAAATTTTTTTTTGTGGTTTATTTCTCCCATAAAACTACACACTTCTCTAGACTTGATAATATTTAATAGCAGAAATAGTATTTTAAAAGAAGAGTGTAATGGATTTGATTGCTATGTTGTTTTTTTTTTTCCTTTCCAGAGCAAGAGTTTACTCTTTGAGAAAATCAATGGTGGTCCAAAAAGAAGGAAGAGGGTAACTATCGAATATTTCATAGCCCCTATATAATCTAGAGACCTAATAAAAATTAAAACCATATTGTTGAAATGAAGAGATAGGCAAATGCATTCATATTACACTTTAGATTATGTGTAAATTCTCTGTGGTAAACTACTATAGCCGACTTCAGGACTGAACACTGGGTACGAGACTTATTTCTCCAAAATAGCCTCTTTCAGAAGATACACTTAAACACAGAACATTATAAAACTTCATATTGTCTGTCTTTTAAAATGGATCCTATTTGCTTAAAACCATTTAAAATGATTTAAATATCTCTAAAACAGAATTTTAAATTTCCTACTAAAAATACTAGTGAATTTAATTACCACTATCTATATGTGTGAATATATTTTTGGGTGTAAATAACACTAGAGGTGGTTCTTTATCTGATCTACCTCAGATGAAACTCATCTCTGTGTCCCACTTGCTTGAAAGACAAAGATGAAAAGGTTCTCACTGTTTTGCTCCTGTAACAAGGAAGGCAACAGAGAGGTTCTGCACAGTCTGCCTCATACTCTCTCTTTTCTGGTAGTGTCAAACTTTGTTTAATTAAAAAAAAAAAAAGCACTTTCAGGAAGAGTTGACATCTTCAGCTTTGCTGCTGGTGTATTATTTTTACAACAAGGAAAAGTCTAGCTCTCTGCCAGAAAGTAGCTTTTCAAAACATGACAGCACAGTTTATATTGTAAATGAAGTAAATATAATTTAAAATAACAAGCATAAGTGAAGATGATTTATTTATTTATTAACTCTCAAACTTTATGTCTTTGCTAGAAAGGGAGAAGATGAGTTGATTTTTTTCTGACTCAGACATCACTGGCAGTTGGCACTTCAACCATAAGTTAATGATCTGACCTGAGCTTAGTATCTACTTCATGCTTACATTTGATTTTTGTGCTCGTTAGTTGAAAAGTAAAAAAGGGTGATTAAACCTGACTTTAATTTTTAAGTAAGTAGAATTTACTCTGGAAATAGTTCAGCAGAATATTTATTAACAGCTAAAACAGCATGTTAAAGTGGAATTCATGCAACATATACATGAGGGAAAAAAAAAGAAAAAAAGAACATTTTCTTTCTGTGAGCTGACTGACATAACTGGATACAAAACAAGTACTAGCTGGAGACACTTGACAGTTACGTGGCCAGGGGTAGCCCAGAATTTTGAAGGCGAATTCCTTTACAGCAGACTTATTTTCCTAGCACCTACATGTCACTTAATGCTAAATTCATTAGAATTTAAATTATTTTAGGGTAATACTGTAATGATTATTAGTTATTTAATGAACAATTCAGAATCTCCACTTTATCAGCTGAAGAATAACCTAGAACTGTCAGCAGCAGAGTGTGTTTTTCTAGAAATCAAGAAGTCCACTGGATTCCCCTGCTGCCTTTTGTGCTCCCTGCCACTCCTCCAAGCCTTTCTGCACAGACATGCTTCTGGGATCTGGCAACAGATTGATTATTTTGCATTTTAATGTCCCCATCTGAGGTTAAAAACAAGTCCTGTGTAAGAGTGTAGGTAGTAACCCTGCTGGGTCTATCCAGGGCTGTTGTGAAACAGTCACAGAGGCACTACTGGAGTCTAGAAAACCACATCTTCTAAGCACATGTGTCTATTCATATATTTATATATGAATATATATAATTATATATATAATATATATAATTATGAATATCTATAACAGGCCCACGGGCAAGCATGCATACCCACAGTTGGTGTGGACAGCAAAGGCATGGAGGCACCATGTCCTGCTGTGTTTGTCTCTCTGCAGCACTTGCACTGCAAGACAAGGAGGTTTACAGTGACATCTAATTTTAACTAGCAGTTCTCCTCTTTTTTAAAATTCTGTGCTTGCAAACAGCCCTGTCCAGAAGTGTCAGGATCACTTCTGTGATCACTAAGTTGCTGTGGGCTCAGAGCTGTGTACAAAGGTGCTTGGGAGCTTGCATTACTTTGAATTCTGCACAGCTGCATGGGATTAAACATATTTTAGTCAAATCAGACAAAGTATTTTGCATTATATTTTGTGTTTTCTTTTGTTGGTTAAGAAGGATTTAAAATTTTTTGTAGTCTCATTCTCTTCAACTTTATTTCAAAAAGTAGCAAGCAAGTACCATTCCAAAAAAAAAAAGACCAATTAATCTTCCTAGGAATCTTCAAATAATTCCTAGAAGTTTATGCAACAGTTGAATTTCACTAAATTAACATTAAACAGAACTTCTTTAAACAAACACAAACAAATCATTTACATATGTCTTATTTCTAACAATTTAAAGCATTGGAGTTAGTTTATTTTCAAATCCTTTTCCACATTCATTTCTGGTTCTTAATATTTTAATGCTTTCACTTGCAGCAGGCAAAACAC
Source organism: Urocynchramus pylzowi (assembly GCA_013397555.1). NCBI lineage: Eukaryota > Metazoa > Chordata > Aves > Passeriformes > Fringillidae > Urocynchramus > Urocynchramus pylzowi. Next base: position 593,568 of record VZRH01006718.1, on the reverse strand, counting down.
CCAAAACCCAACAGAAGTAAGCAAAAGGGCTGCTCTGTGCTATGACTAAGTATTAGTGATACCATCCACAAATCTGGAGAAACCCAAGGGCTTAAACTTGAAGACAGATAAACCCCCAATGTTTTCCAGAGATTTGACAAATATTTGGGATAGCTGAAAATAAATATTTCATGCCCATTATGAATGCTTTTTTATTTTTAAATTCTTAAGTTTTGGTGAAAGAAGCACAGAAATGTCTCAAGAAAAGTAATTTCTGTGACACACAGTCAGCCTGACAAGAATCAGGAGATAATGGAAAATTTGCATTCCTCTGAAGTTTGTCCTTAGGCAGTCAGTTTTTATTAGCATCAAAAACATTCATGCTAGAATTTTTGACTGTATCTGTGTGAAGGACACAATGTACACTTGAATTTTGCTTACACTGACACTGTAACAGGCCAGAAAGCAGGTGTAAGTGATACCTAATACTGAAGCTCCACTGAACTGCTTGCCACTTTGCAAATACAGTAAATACATTTTATTCCATTGGTATAGATAAAATTCAAGCATAGGCTTTCTATGTTACTCCATCTACGATCTCCAAGCAGTTTTGAGACAGGATCTGTTCATCTTCAGCCTCACGTTGTGCTGCTTGCATGGTGCAAAGTGAAGTTCAGCCCTCTCCAGGAATCTTCTTTCCAGCATTCCCTTGTTCTGGCAGTGCTATGAGAGCCATTTTCTATGCCAAAACCTTGTTTGGCTCTGCTTCTTTGCCAGCAGTTTTTTATCTCAGCATCAAGAGAGGAAGCAAGGAGGGGTTTCCTGGAGAGGAGACAGGCTGAACAAGAGGCTTTGGTCAAACTGGAATTGTGGTCTCTAATTCATATCCCAGCACAATGTCCATCAGGGGCTAGTGATTCAAGCTAAAGCTTACCTGTACTTCTCTAATAAGTTCTGTCCTGCCTCAAGAATTAGGGAGTTAGAGCTGCTGCTGCTTCTCTGCTGAACTGAGGAAAGGAGGAGTGGAGCAACAAGGCAGTGTTTAATTCAGATCATTCTATACTCCTCGTAGTCCTCCTTCACTTGATTCCTTTCAGTGGATTGAATTAAATTCTTGCGCAAAAAAAAATATAGAAACAAAATGCTGGTTGACTTTTAGATTTAATCCCTGGAAGAAATTTTTCCCCAGGTCTGTAAATATCTGACAGATAAGATATACATAAATATGTTCACTAATTCTAGTTACCTTTTATCGGTTTCCCTATTTCTAATAAGTTTAAATAACTTCAAACTTTTTCAGAGTGTGAACCCGTATCTGCAAGGACAGCGACTGGATAATGTTGTAGCAAAGAAGTCTGTTCCACAATTTTCAGATGAAGACAAAGGTCCTAAATAAGTACAATAAAAATGAAAGATAAAACTCATGCCATCCTCATCTAGATCATGATATTGCTTATATATAATCATCTATTAAAATCCTTGTGAATGGCAGCATGCTTATTATTTATATAATTGTAGATGAAAAACAGCTGTATTTATAACAGCATGTTCTCCTAGATGATAAAAGTATGGTTCTGCTTTTTGTTAAGTTATGGTAAAAGGACATTTCTGGTGTTTTTATTTTAGTCATGGAGAAAACTTTAAAAATGTTAGTCATTTTTGATAGCTAATGTGAGGTAAATGGTCTTAATGAGAAACTTGTAAATAGGAAGATGAAAAAAAATGCCAAGTCTGACTCCAACATTTAATCTTAAATGTTACTATGTTTGACACATGAAAATTATAGTTTTATGTTTTGTTCACAAATATTGTTACTTAGCAAAGACAAAGTATTTATTTTACGCAGAGAATTTTGGCTTTTGGTCCATTTTAATAAACATTTAAGCAATCTACAAGGTTTGCAAAGTGACATTTTCCAAAATATTTCAGAGGCTCGTTTGTCTCTGTTATTGCTGTGCAAATTTAAGAATTAAAGAACTGCTTTTTGACTGCATTCACTGAAATATTTTTCTGTTAGTTTTAATCATTCCATGCCCACAGCTTTCCTGAACACTTGAATATCTTCCTTCCTTATCAATGGAACTGTTAAGCGAAAATTAATCTCCCCTGCTGTTCTTTGTCTTAGTAACTGCAGCATTTGTGCATTATAGTGTTGTTGAATTATAAGTAAAGATAGAGACATTTGTCTCTGTTAATAAGGTTGTGTCAACAACCTCTGAATCTAAATCCAGGATGTGAAGGTCATTACAGTTGATCTTCTGAAAAAATATGTTACTCTAATACCACTCGTAGCTATCATTGCTCTTGAAGTTGTTCTGGGAAGCTTAAATTGCCTTCTTGCCCCTAGGAGACTGAAGAACCTTATATTCCAGAGTTCTCCTTTTCTGAAAGATGAGAACACACCTGAATATGTCAAACCATGTGAATGGAGCACTGGAATTATGGAAAACAGCATTAGCTTACAGCTGATAGTACAAATAATATCAGGGAAATTTTGGGGGAAAAAAAATATTTTCCTTTCCCTGTAGAAAGACACAGTGAAATAATGATGACCTCTTGGGGAAAAAAAAAACCCAAAAAACCAAAAAAACCACCAAAAACAACAACAACAAAAAAAACAACAACAACAAAAAAACCCAAAAAAAACCCAAACAAACAAACAAAAACAAAACAAAACAAAAAAACCAAAAAAAAAGATAAGAAATTAAGGTTCTTAGCTACATAAAATTAAAGTTAACAGGATGGCACAAATATGACTGTGTTGGCATTTGCTTTTTTGGTCCCACCACTTAGTTATTTGTAAAAAATGATGTATGTAGGGAATTGGCCCTCTCATGCCATTTATGGATAGATTGCAAAATTCTTAACATTTTGGAATGGACTATCATGTCTTTCATCATATTTCCTTTAAAAAAAAATCTTGAAGAGAAAAATGAATAGTATGTCATAAAGTGGGGTTTATACTCACACAAGACCCAAAAATGAGGAATTTCTATGACTCACCGAGCTCCTTTGGCTTCCAGTGACTGGAAGAGGATGGGAGCAATCTAGCTGTTCATGTGACAGAACTTGTATTCTCTGGGTCTTAAGCTTACTCTTTTTAGCTGCACTCCTGCTTAGTCTTCACACAGGTATTGAAAGCTGCAAAGCTACAAAGATTGCTCCAAAACCAACAAAGAGTCTCTGTATATCATGGCATAAATCTGACATTAAAACCTATTGATGCCCAGTGGCCCAGAGTGTGTGAAATGGTCATTCCTTCCTTCTAACCCTGCTGCCAGCCACTGGTGGAGCTACAAGGCTTCCAGGCATTTGGAGGCTAGACTGTCATTCCTAAGAAACTGGCGTTTCTTCAGATCCTTGACTGTTCCATTGATACTTCTGAAGTAATCTGAGTTAGTTACATTCTGTCCTTATATCTCCAGTAAAATCCATTTGAATCACAAAAATGAAACAATCATGATGGCAATTTATTTCATTTTTTAAGCTCTTTTTAAGAACAAGTGCATAATAAAAGGAGGTGTGTACAGTAAATAGGGGGCTTGAAAAGGGAACAGCAAAGAAGCATTGCTTGCTTAATAGTATCAATAATCCCACAAAATCTTCACAAAATAATGTAATTTTGTGAAGCACTCCAGGTCACTCCAACCCTGTGTGAGGATGTGAAATCAAGCACTGCAGACTGGCCAGAACAGAGATACCTGGCAGGCTGCCTGCATGCCACCAAGAGAAGCTGCCCTCCTGTGTATGATAGATCTGCACAGTGCAGGCAAAGGAAAAATTTCGCAATTCAGACCTGGTTTTGTCCCTAAATACAAGCAAAGAAAAAAAAAATCTTTACACTGCACAAAACAATGATGTGTCTTACAGGAACTGTCTGCTGGAGCAAGTCAAGTGTGTGGTGGTGAGCAGCTGTCTGCTGAGTACATCAGGCAGCTTGAGTGTTTCACCAGGAAGATTAAGCAGTACTATTGTGAAATTTTAATAAAATATAGCTATTGCACCATGATAATGAAATTCATTATTCTAATTTCAGTTTCATGGTAGAGCTGTCTTTTGGTACTGGGACAGGCTAGTCCCATATTGTTTAAAAAAAAAATTAAAAAAAAAAATTAAAAAAAAAGCAAAAATATTTGTCCCTCCTACTGTTCCAACAACAGTCCAAACATCTATATGTAGTTTTTTAAACAGAATAATCACAGTGCTGGTCTTTCAGAATTAATGAACAAAGATACCAACTATCCCTCCTCACTCAAGAGTTCACCAAACCAATATTTACAAGAATGTAAATAGCTGCACAGGTGTAACTGCCCTTTCACCTTTATGATGCATGTGAATTAAGGAGCATGTATATCGATACTGTTGTTTAGAATTTTCATCAAATTAAAACCTTTTAGAGTATATTAAAATTTGCAAGTGTGTTAATTACCTCTAACGTATTAGAGACACAATGTGCTTGAAGGAAGCTATACAAAATAAAGTGCATCACCCTGAAACATTGGTTTTGTCTGGTAAAGAAATATTTATGATTCTAGTTTAAAAAAAAAGCACTGTGTAACTGATGAGAGTATTTGATTTGTGACACAAAACTTACTCTGGAGGTGCATGTGCATACACACACACATTAATACTTTTTGAAACATAATACAATAATAAACTCTGATAATAAACTCATTAGTAAACAATGTAATGATGTTAACCCACAAAAGAAAGTAATACAAATATGCTTAGTGAATTGCTAAGGAGGGGAAATCGTGATGTACTTCTAATTACTGGCACATTTGCATTCACCAAATGCAATAAAACCCTGCTGCCATCTATGCAGAAGCTCAGGGGCAGTCCAAAGAAGCTGGGTACTATTTCTCTGATGTCAGAGTTCCGAGAGTCACTTCCAGGATTGCCCATAAAGCTGACCTGAAGCTTATTTTATCAAAATGTGATGAAGCCTATCTTATCTGTTAAACTGAGGAAGGGCACAGGCAGAAAGTCAACTACCAAGTCCATTAGGTTTTTGGCTTTGTTGTCAGCAGGGTAACACTCAAGCCCCTTTGTTTCCAAATGTCCGTAGCTGGGGAAGAAGACAGTAGCTTTTTCATGATGAAGAGGAGACTTGCCTTCAAATCAGGCCTCTGAACAGTAGCTCTGTGGAAGTGTTGAAAAGGCTTTGTTTTCATTTTCAGGGTGTACAAAAAACCTAATTTTTGAACATTTACATTTTTTGGAAAAAACCCATAACAACATCAACCCAAAACAAAGTTGGCATCTTCTGGCCTGTTGGCTGGTAAGCTCACTAAATCAGTTCTCACCTCAACTTGTAATGTGATATAATTTTTATGCAATTACTTCTTTTTTTGATGCAAATAGACAATGCCTGGATCTGTAGGACAGAGGCCTTAAAGACAACTTTTCAGTTTTCTGAAGTCACATACTCAGATTTATGGAAGCAGGGCAAGGTAGGGAGACTCAGAGGATGCTACCACAATCTCACAAAAATTTAAGACGTCCAAGGAAAGGACAGTTCCACATGATCCACAAAGAAGATGAGTATGTTAACTATTTTATCAGCCAAGTGTCACTATCTGTAGGATTTAAGTTACCTCTCCATCCAAATCAGAAGCTATCAAGGCTATCAGGGAGAGGACATTATCTCCAATTTTGAGACACCTGAATCCAACATTTCAAGCTAATGGAACTGACAATTAGATTGAATTATATTTCTGCCATGCTTGATACAAATAGGATGTCAATGTGATAGGCCCCAAAGAGAAGACAGCAACAACAAAAACCCAACAGAAAACGTTGACTCCACTGCCACATGGATACATATGCATACACTTAAAAAATCAGTTTTGTTTGAAGGCATGCAATTACCTTCAACACTCTTTAAAAATAATCATGTTCAGGAATTATCTCAAAGAAGTGTACTTTTTAAATAAAGAATAACTGTGTCTCTTAAAATGTCTGTCAGTTTGTCATGCCTAGGGTTAATGGCAGATTCCAACCATGAGCAAAGAACAAGTTCTCTTGAAGGACTCAGCCACTGACAGCAATCTGCTTACATGCAAACTAAATAAAAACTAAAAACAATTGTAGTCAAAGGATGTGGAATTGCCATCATGAAGGTCCCTATCACTCATGAATGTGGCTGACTACCATAGGATTGGGAACTAAGCCAAGACTTTCAAATACAAGAGAATGAAAAGGTCAAATGAACCATTTTCCAAGTACACTCATGGTCTAGGTCCACCATGCTCAAGCCTTTTGCTGTTAGGAGAAGAATGGCACTGAGCTCCAGTTTACCATCCTAGTTTACCATGAGAAGGAAATATGTAGTTTCAGTTGTCATGTTTGCTTTATTTATGATGATGACTGCTTTGCTGTGATTACATGAGTCCTGATGGTTGGGAGAGCTGCTAACCATGTGTTCAACACATGGGAGCATAACAAACATTAAATACAAGTGTCATGGCAGCAGCATTATCAAGTGTAACTTAAAGAGCTTCAAAAAAATCCCATTTTATTAATGAAGTCTGTATTTGTATGTGGGGCAGAAGTAGACATGGTAGGAACTGAGATTAGTTTCAGACTTTAAAAATTAGGTAGACCTGAATCACCTCTTTTTCATTTTCTTGTGTAGTTCCTGTTAACAAAACACAAAGAATGCAGCTCCTAATGCAATGCATGGTTGTCTTTTACATTTAATCACTGTTTCTTCATCCTACTCTGTTCTCCAAGAAAAACAGTGGTGCGAGTCAGTGGCAGAATTTCACAGTAAACTGAGTGAGGCAAAGGAGGAAGCACAGAAAAAAAATATCTGCTACTTGTTACTAGTCTCAAACTTTCCCTCCTTCCCTAACCAGTGTCATTCAGCTAGAGACCATCAAATGTATAAACACTGACTCCTTTTACTCCAGATCTTTGTTCTGAACCTAACCACAGTATGACAGTGTTACTTTCCTGAGAACCACTGAAGATCTCCATGACAGATGACAGATATTTTTGGGTCTGGGCATATTTGCTAGATCACAGAAGGTGCATATGGCTTTGATGCTGAATTAAGACATCTTTTAACTAATTCTTTATTCTGAGAAACACAAAAAAACCCCCAAACTCTAGCAGTTATTTCAGTGCAATACATATATTCTAATGCCCCAAAGTTCTCTAGAAGTGGCTGAAATTCAAGTGGGATAGCCGTATGGGGAAATGCAGTTCTGATTCTTCAACTCAATAGAGAACACCTTTCTACACTGGAAATATAAAATAACACACTGTGACATTTTGTATTTCTAAATGGACAAAACAGACTCATGAAAGAGCAGGTTAGGCCATCCAGAGAAGCACTCATAATTCACCATTGGTTATTTTTTCCCTTTCTTAACACTGCAACAGTGACTAAGAGAATTGCAAAACTTTGATTCCAATGAGTAGTGCAATGGCTGTAAGATTTATGGGCTTGAAAGCTGTGTTATGGCACTTGCAGAAACCTATTCTTAATGCTGCTTAAACCATTGATCAAATTTTAAAAAAAAAGAATTTAAGTAAATTCTTTAAAAGTCAATGTTATAACAGATAAGGCTGGCTGTCATAGTTCATGCACAGACCCTGGCTACTAGTTGAATTCCCAAACCCTATGACTGAGCTGACACAGGACTCTGTGCATGCCTGGGTAATGTATGTGTGCACAGGTAAAAAAGCAGAAAAAACAAACCAAAATGTCCTGCTTCTGATTCTTTATAGCTTCATCCTGCTAATCCCACAGTGTCTCCAGCTTTGCTGCAGCCTTTCTGGTGGTTACTGCTCTGAAGTTACGGTGTCTTGGAAGACTTTTCAGGGATTGTCGAGTGCAAAGTTATCCAGCAGGCAAGCAATATGTGCCATAATGATATACATTTCTTTCAGTAACAAATACATCAATTAGCAGTTAGGCTATGCTCTAACTTCTAACCACACTGACTATTTTATGCTGTGTTTTTATGTTCTCAGCAGCAACCTTTAAGCCTTTAAAAGAGCTATCCAGAAAGTTGAAGATAAGGCCTTTATAAACCTATCCTAAAATATCAGCTGCTTGTAGAAAATACTTCGTGTCTATTTTGTTGTGCATCTGGAGGTTCTTGATCTGGAGGTTTACAAAACTGGGAATAAATTCCAATTAAAAGGTGCAGGGACAGTTGCAAACAAGTTAAGTGCTGGCTGCAGTAAAGGCCTAAGCACCCACAGTTGGACTTGTGTCCAATGCAAATACCAAAGCCCAAGCACGTGCTCCTCAAACCTTGCCTCTCTTTCCTGATTCCTCAGGCAGCTGAAGGCTATACACAGCTATGCCTTCCTGTAATCATGTACCTCAGGTGCCTGAACTCCTACACATGCCTAGGACTGTTTGAGACTCGGTGAACCTGCACAGCTCTACATCTATCTCAGTCCCAAACCCAGCCTGAATCCACAGACTTGGCAATTCTTCCCCTATATTCCCTGAGGGAGCAAGCCTGGCAACTGCTCATCTCACACATGTCTACAGGACCAGGCATTGCACAAAATACCACAGCAGACATAGACAGTTTAATTAAAAAAAAAAAAAAAAAAAAGTGTCTGTAAGAGTTATGGCAAAAGAATCAAAGCTCTAATGACACCAGAGAAGACAATCAAGAATGAACACAGATTTGTCACCTAGGGGTTCATATGACACGCTGAACACAAGGAAGGGCAAGGTAACTGGGCTCTAGCTAGTCTTCAAGGAGTGTTTGGGTAGCTAGGCAGACACCTGAGAAAAATACAAGAGTAGTCCAAGAGACAGCAAACCACCCATCCCCACCCTCCTGAGTAGATGGCTAATTTTGGCTCCTTGTCCTGATTTAATTATTTTCTGAATTGTTGAGCAGCTTCAGTAGGGGAGCTGCAGGTCTCACACAAACAGGCTGCAGCCTCATGGCTAAGAGGCTGCACCTCTGGAGGTGCTGGTTTGAACACCTCCAGTGAATAGACAGACACCATCACCTTCTCTTTTCTGATTCCTGAAACACCACCAGCCTTCTTTCACTCACTTTCTACGTATTTTTTTTTTTTTTTCAGGAAAGTTAGATGTATTTAGCTGCTATCCAAATTCTTGGAAGAAAGTTACATTTAGCAAGACTTGGAAACCAGCAAGAGTTCATTTGCTGGACTGTGCATTCTTTGTTCTAGTAACTTCAAAAATATCTTTAGATCATTTTGAATCTGTTGAAAAGGAAGCATTTAAAAACTCCACTTCCTTACTCACTACTAGCATTCCAGTGACAAATTTAATCTTGCAATCATTGTAATGTATGGGATTTGCTCACCAAGAGCTCCAGGGAGCCTATGGGACCCTGTGTTGCTAACGTGACACCTCCTTCAGCAAGACATGCCATATTATAACCATTTTCAGCACTGAAGTTAAGGCACAATCTTTTTATCCACACCAGCATGACTAATTCTCTTCAAGGTGGTTTCAGGTGGAATTTGCCCTATTAAAATACACATATCCAAGTACTGAAGGGTTTTTCAAAGCTTTCACAGAAGCTGGTGGCAGTGTATTCAATGCAAGAGGGATCTAGGCTCCAAATCAAGCAAATAATTTCACTACAAAGACTAAGCCATAGAAGTACTTGCATTTACAAAGTACTTCTCTAAAATAGAAACAAACAAATCCCATTTGGTTATGGTGGGTTTTTTTTCACCTGGGAAGGTAGTTTTGTTACACCTGGGTACAGGAGCCATCTCCCCTCCTAATGCACAGAGGCTTTCTAAACAAGCTGTCCTATCTCCACAGGAGGCTTTCTGCCTCCAGACAGGCTGTGCCCTCATCTGGATTTATCTCTATTACTAACTGCATCAAGATAAAAACCACTGTACTTTGTCTCTTGTAAGTTTTTACATCATAGCTTTCTTAATGTAAAAACTTCAGCCTATAAGAAAGGCACAGCCAAAAGAATGCATAAACTCTGAATCCAAGAACTTACTGTATTAAAAACGAGGGTTTCTTCTTTGCCTTGCAGCACAGGAGAATATCCTGTTCATTTATTTTCTCTCTTTTGTCAGATCAGAAGAATACAAAATGGCTAAGATGATTTTTTTTTTTAGTGTGTCTGATAACTTTTAGTGACATCAGCTGCCAAGGAGTCTTTCTTCTAAGTGTTCTAGTATATTAAAAAAAAAAGTCATTTTTTTACAGTGAATTCCTATGTTCATTTTGAAATCCTGACAAGAAATAATAATACCTCCTTCACAAGAAGTCTAGTTCCATCTGGTTGAGAACCAAAAAGCCCTGCCACAGTCTGATCTGAAGTGTAATTGATTTGATCACTGGCAATTTAACTTCTTCGCTTACGTCTTTAGTGCATTAAGACTTCCTGGGGAGGGGAAAGAAAACTGTTTACATTTTTAGACTTTTTACAAGTGCATCCAAAAGCTCCAAGTGTTTGGAGCCTGATTAATTACAAACACCTAGAGGACTGCTCCCAGTCCTATTTACAGAATCTCTCCTAACATCAAGTGACTTAACACTTTTTCAGGCACTTTGAATCACATGTTGTGAGGGGGGGAGAAAGTCATTCAATCAAACTGCCAATGAAAGCAGCTAGTGGAGAACTGCTGGGCAGTGTGGTTAGCCCCAGAATATAAGATGACAGCTCTTTCATGGTTCTGAACAGTTCTACAGAAAGGAAGAGTGATGTCTGTTGGAGCTATGTTTGGAGAGTTAAGTAGTAGGACTTGAAAAGACTCTAATTAGAATTCAAGATAATGCAAGAAAGGAGAGATCAGTGAATAAATACCCAACTAAGGGCAACACTGCCCTTAGCCAAACAAGCTAAACAGGATCTTTCTGACAAGGAAACAGAAGAAGCAAAACAGAGCAGTTTTTGGAAATATATACAAAAAAAAAAAAAAAGATTTGGCCTTAGGCTCGTGTGTGTGTAGTTTCCCAGAAGTGATTTTTTTTTTTTTTTTGGCAATTTTTGAAAGAGTAAATTTTTGGTAACCATACAGATTAAAAAATAGACTATTTTTGTATGTTATTACTATTGTATTTCTAATCCTGAAGTTCATAAAGTTTAGCATTTTAATATGCACCCTAACTAGAAAGTCCTTTAACAGGGGAAAGAGCTATATATAAATTATTTCTTTTAGCAAGGCTCACCTGACTCAAATCTTTTGGATTGTTGTATGTGCTTCACATATAATACACTCTGAATAGTTCCACTGAGAACAAAGTCAAGCATCTGGCAAGCCCCTGCAGGAATCAGGTCCGAATCTAATTTCAGCAAAAAAAATGAAGTATGTGCAGAAATCCACCTTTCTTACCCAAGCACTTAACTATCAGTTTGCATTTATGTGTATAGGAAAAATATGATATAAGTCAACCAGCAGTTCTTTTAGGAAAAGACAACTGGCTAAATAATTCTTTGTCTGCCTTTAAACATTTTTTGTCCACGACAGTGAAAACTTGGCTTATTCACTGGAAATATCCTTTTTTTTCTTTTTTATTGGGAGAATTACAGAAGTTAAAAGGCCTTCTTCCCTATTAAAAGCATTCAGAAATTTCAAAATGGATGTATTCAAGCACATAGACAAAAAGTATGTGAAAGTTAAAAAGGTATGTTTCATCTTTCCAGATTATGTTGAACTCTCAACTCCTCTTATAAATTGCTTATTTCACAAGAAGTTTGGTACCCAATCAACTTTAAGGACTTAGGCCAAAATGATTCCTTTGAAAACTCTGCTCCCTACTGCAATTTTATAGGTGGGGAAATGGAGTCAAGAGAAAATTGGTGTGATTGAAAGAAAGTAAAGGATGAAGGTGGAGGAGAGATCTTGTCCCTCATACCTGTTCTTGACAGAGACACCATCTAAATAAAAATGGCAGCGAGGAAGTTTTGTTTCTTCCCACTTCCATCAGTACTCTCTCTGAGAAGTGTAGCAACTGATGCTGCAGCAGTACAACTGTTTAACAGGGTTCTTTCCTTACTGTAATATAGCAGCGATTTTTTGTGACACTGGATTTCAGCTATAAAATGCAGAAATTCTAAGTTGTTGTCTAAAAAAAAAAAAAAAGCTTCAGCTCTTTCATTCCTGCAAAGCTAATTTTATTTTTTTTTTTAAATCTGGTATTCTGTTTTTACATGGCTATTGCCAGGAAAAGCAAAAAGAACAGATAAGATTTCAATTTTGAAAGGAGGGCAATGGAATAAAAAACCAAAACCAAACCAACCCACAACAAAACAAACCAAAATAAATGCCTTGCAAATCTCCTTACATAATAAAATAGCTTTCCTGCCTCTCTTACTCTTTCTTTGTTTCACTACAAATATAAGTGGCAGAGTCAGGAAAAAAGCCTAGACAGATCTCTTGACTCCCTGCTACCTGCCTTAGCTGCCAGACTGACACTGTGTGCTCCACGGGTGTTGCACAGAATCCCCCACAGGTAACCCTGAAACACAGGTGGTCACACAACAGGCTGCCCTGCATCACAGCAAGAAAGAAGTAAAAGGGACTATTTTGCCAGAACTATGCACGAGATTTCTGTTCATGTCTTAAAAGTGTATGAAATCTGTCTAAGATGCTGGGATGCAGTGAGGTTTGGGAAAGGAGTTTTTCAGTTTTGCAGCATAACTGGAAATTGTATTTCATAGCTGTCATATAGTGAAATATGTGTGTAAATAACACATTGAGCTCCTTAGATGCCTCTTTTCATAATTCCCAGTTACAGCTTCATACTGTAAGGGCTTCTGATGTTCATACAAACTCAGTTTGCTTAGCTGAGTCACTTCTCACATCACGTTGCTCCAGAAGTGCCCTGAAAGCAAAGCATGTCAGCAAACACCTCCTACAGCTTCAGGAGACAAAAGAAAAAAGAAAAGCAAATCCACAAGGGCAGAGGAATTTTATGACTTTCATTTTCTTGGCAAAATCTTTTATAGTCATCAAGTACATAAGATGAGTCGAAAAATTGTGAAAAGGAGTTTAAAAAGTTTAGCTTGACATATGATATCTCTTCATTTGGCATAAAAATTTATATTTGTTCAGCAATCAAACTTCCTCCTAATAAAATAAGCTTTTCTAAATAGCTTTTGAAAAATAGCCACATATGGATTGTATTATGTATGTAGGTGTTTTGAGGCCAGAAAACATATTTTTTGTTCTCTGTCTGCATCACATAGCTGAGTGGAATGCTGGTGGGTGACCATGGCTCCTTGGTGTGGACTTCATTACAAGCCCACAACCTGACTCGGCACGCAGCAAATGCTGAACAAGAAAGCTCTTCAAGCATACCAGGACACCATACTTTTCAGAGCAGAACCCAAGACTTTTAAATTATTTAGATGCTTAAAGCTTTTCTCTTGAACTAATTTATTCTTTTGATTTCTAATATCCTATTTACGAGGATTTTCAAACTATACCTAGATCAAGCAATATTTTGAAAGTCAAAAAAATGTAAAATACTTCATTTTCAAAAAAAAAAAACAAACCAAAAAACCCAGCCCCAAAATAAGCACTTTTCCCTAATTAATTTTCTCTCATTCATCTGGTGGAAATCTATTTGTTAAAAAGTTGATGTTCTGTCAACATAAAACTAAAATACTGCTTTTTCAATAAGTACAATATTTTCCAGCCTCCATTGTATAGACATTAATTCTAAAATGCAAATAAGAGAAAGACTAAAATTCCTTAATTAAACGGAATTTTGCCAATGTGAAGCACAGTCTTAAACTTGATTTTCTAGTACATTCTAAGAGAAATTTAACTCAATTCAGAATAACCTTGGCTTTTTCTGGAACTACTTTATAAGGCTTGATATGAAGCACAATGCTACTTAAATTAGACCATTTTTTCATAAAATCATCTGCAATAGAATAAACAGGAGATACCTGCACAAGAATAACAGGCCTGGTATGTTAGTGTACTATCTTGAAACCAACATGCACATCTCTTTCCCTCACCTAATGCCAGCTACTATTGTTGCCTACTTAGGTTTGAAGTAACAAGCAAAAATCCCATTTTCCTTGCTGGTTTATGATGAAGGTTTTTATCCATTACTTTTGGATATATCTAAAATCACAGGAAACTGGATTGTTTAAGTGTCAGTTCTTGTCTATGACAAAACAAGGAGTGTTCTTCCCATAGATAGCAGAGAAGCTCACACACCTCAGCAGGAATGTAATGATGGACACTTCCATACATGTCCCACACAACACACACTACCAATATCTTGTTTGGCCCCAAGTCATGAATCACTTTTGAGATGCTGCTGATCTTATTCATCAAGTCAGGGAGATAGCAGTGTACATCACCAGAAACTCAGCAAGAGTTGAGTCAGTGCTTGTTCTAGACTCGTTACAGCTCAGCTAGAAAAGTGACTGCTGTGTTGGTGAGACAAAGCAAGCCCCTTTCTCTCCTTAACAGAGGAGTTCAAAATACCAAGTTCTGGTACCAAAATACCAAAGCAGTTCAGATGTGCCCTGTCTCTGTTGGACAGCTTGCCTTACTTCTGACCTGGAGGAACACATCTAGGAGTGAGAGACACTGGCTTTCTAGGTGTATTAGGGCCAGGTTCTCAGCTGTCATAGATCACTTACATCTCCCTGACTCATTAAAAACCATTCCAATTTACTCAAGAAGAGGCTCTGGCCCCTGTGAGTTTTGGCTTCTCTGCAAAGGCTTTTAATAAGGTGCCAACTGTCCTGGCAGTGAGGATACTCTGAGTAGCACTCAAAGTTAGCAGTAGCACGCAGGAGCTCAGCCCAATAACATTTTCTCCGCAAGAATTAAGTACAGCACTTCTTTTAAGCTTACACAATTCTCACTGTTCCATTAAAACAAAGAACAACTCACACAGTGAATACCAGAAAGAAATGGGAAAGGAAACAGAAGGAAAAAAAAAAAAAAAAAAGCCAAGCAAAACAAGAGCAAGCAGGTAGCTGTAGTCGTCAGGTTCACAGTACACACCACCACCATCCAATGACATTAAAGCTCTTCATCTCAAACCTATACCACAAAACCATGCAGTTTTCCATAGGCCTCTTTAATACTAAATAATTAAACAACATTTCCCCATGAGTATTCCAGCTCCAATTAGAAGCCCTGATGAGAATCAACAGAATTTCAAGTCTGGGTACGGTAGGACGAAGAAGTATTTCCCTTTCAGCACTGAGTGATTTTTTAACCAGTCTTTGGTTGGGATCTAACCAGCACAGCTGAAGCTTTGGAGCAAACCCATGGAATGTTTTGTTAAGGATTCCAGCAGAAATAAAGAAATCTTCCAAGCTGGAAATTATTCCAGATACCTGAAAGAATGATGAGGGGAAAAGATATCTTCCCCCTGCCTCCCTCAATCTCAAACAAATAAAAAAGAGACGTAACATTTTTTTAAATGCCCTTTTAAAAATATTTTTAAAAATTTTCTGCTTTCATTCAGTCCAAATGCAGCTGCAATTATTCATCTTGTTGGTACCCAAATTTATTTTTTGTATTTTTGTGAATGAGCAAGCAAATACTTGCAGAAATAATTCTACTTTCCAACTGTCAGAGAAATCTGAACACTTGCCTTGCTTGACCCAAGGTGCATTGTAGATTAAGCTAAGAGAAAGAAACCAGGTGAGAAGATATGGTATAGGATATTCAGCTGCAAGAAATGGAAGATGAATCTTCTATACCAGGAAGATGCAACTTCTACACCAGGATCTGCTTCCTAATGTGTCTCCTTGTGTGCTTTAAGTCAGAATGAGAGCCACTCCAGATCACCAACTCTGGCTAGATGCCTGAATGCAGTAAGGCATTAAGTGCACATACCTGCTCTGCAATTGCTGCCCAGAAATATCATCTAGGAAAGGCAATGCCAGAGTGGCATGTCAATGACATCCCAGAAAATACAGCAGAGAGGCAGCCTGCCTGCAGCAGTGCCTGGAAGCGCCTGCAGTGGCAGTGCCATCGTGGGCACCAAGAGGAGCTCAGATCAAAGCGCAGAAAGCTCTTCCTGCAGCACCGCTCCAGGGCTTGGGCTGCGGCCCTGGGGAGGGGCCCCAGCCTCGCTGGGGCTGGTAATCAGAGCGAGAGACAGAGCAGAAGAGACTGAATGGACCCTTTCAATTCGATACAACTGCTCCACAGATTGAAACAGAAAAGAGCACAAAGTCTGTCAACATACTGAGAGGCGGGAATTGTGACCTTTTCTTTGGAATCACAAAGGAAGGACACCAATTACTTAAAAACAAATAAAATAAAATAAAAAATAGCTTTTATGAGTAAAAAAACCCCAACCAAATAAAATCCTACAAATTCCCTAGACCTCTCCTTCTACCCATATAGATGTCATTTACTGTAATTCCTTGCCAGTAATCCTTCCCCCATTAACTGTCTTTGAATTTCAGTGTCTCCTGCACACCAACTCATTTTCTCTCTCATGCTGCCACCTACCACTGCGCTATGGTGACTTGCCCTGTGACTGAAGTGATTTTTTTTCTTTTAACAAGTTGTCGCTAAATGTGTGTGTGAGTTATTGTAATGGGCCTATTTCACTACCTCGCTAAGCACTCAGGCACTAAGGGAAGCCAAGCATCGGTCTTAGCAAAGAGCAAGCTACTGCTAAGTGCTGCGAACGTCAGAAACTTGGCATCTTGCCTAGCTCTGGCATCCCTAATGTAGCAAATCCTTTCATTTTAATTGGTCTTCTCCATATGCAAGTAAAACTACCTCTTCGGTGAGGTCCGGGCCCGTCTGAGGTCCAAGGCGGGTGCTGGCTGCTGGTGGCCGAGAAGGAGGGCTGGCTGGATTCACGGGCAGTAACTTGTAGCCAACAGCAAGGAGAGCACAGACCTATCGGCACCACCTGCAGCGCTCATGGCCGTGGCAGAGCTTTGCTCAGCTTTGCTCTCCGCTGCGTGATGCCCGCAGCTGGAAGCGGCAACTGACAAACATCTCCGTTTACTCAGCAAACCCCAAAGTCAGCCCGAGGTTCAGAGGCTGCTCCTGCCCCTAATGACTGTAGGGAGCCCCGCAAGAGACGAGCGCCGGCACTGGAGCTCTTGGAGGACGGGGACCAGCGAGCACTGGAGGAAGCGCAGGCTTCGCTGCGGAGCCGCGGGTCCATCCGCCCTCCAGGGCTCTGCCCCTCGATGCCCCCAGCCCGACGCTGTCTGCAGATTCGGGGTACGCCTTCGGGCAGCTGCAGCGCACAGAGATGTTCCCGGCTACAGCTGGGGCGGGCTGTGTCCGCAGCCGCTCAGCCCCCGCCGGTTCCTGCCCACTGTCGAGCCACCCCTGGGACCCCGCGGGCGCTGCCCCCGCGGCCGCCCCGACAGCTCCGCGCTCAGCCTCGGCGGGACGCGCCGCTCCTTCGCCGTCCTCGCCCCCCGCGGAGGGCTTGAGGAGCCCCCCGCCCCCCGAGGTGTCTCGCCTCTTGGGGGACAAAATAAAAAAAAAAGAAGAAAAAATACAACCCCCCCTCTCCCCCCAAAAAACAAACTCTCGGTGATACAGAGCCATGAGCGCGGGATGGATGCGGATCGGGAGCCACGGTTTAACACCCCCTGCACACAGACATTGCTACAGAGGCTTTTTTCTCCAAAGCTGCGAAATTCCTGGCATACTGCAGAACCTCAGAAAGCCAATTTGTAGGAGGGAGGGCCGCAAAGGTGGCTGCCTCCCTCCCGGCCAAGGCAGGGCGGCCAGGGGCTCCCCGCAGCGGGCCCACTCGCCCGGCCGGCTCATGGGCAGGGAAGCGCCCAGCGTGCGCGGAAGGGCGGCGGAGGCGGTGGGAGGGGGGCAGGATTTAATTCTTCTTAACTGTCATACTTTAATGGGGATGGAAAATGTGAATTTTCTGTGCATTCCAGGAACAATTCCTTGGGGTGGTGACCTTTAGCACCGATTCTCTGAAGACAGGAAAGTAGTCGAGTGTTTATCTGGATGACTGAAAGCTTTCCCTGGTGGAAGTTTATGGAAGTGTTAAAAGGGGCGGATAACACGGGCTTTGGAGGCGCTTGTCCAATGATCTGGAGGGGCTTGGAGAGCAGATCTCAGCTGGCAGACATTTAAATGGGAGACAGCTCGGCGCTGCTGCAATTTGTAGGCAGGACCCGACATTCTCTCTCTCTATGGACTCCCGGGCAGCTTCGGGCTCCCACGCCACCCGCTCCACCGAGTGACCCACCGCTCAGAGCCCCGCAGAGCCCCAGGCCGCGCCGAGGAGCCACCGCCACCGAGCCGAGCGCCGCCGCGGAGCCGCCGCCGCGCAGGTGAGCTGGGACGCGCCGACAGCGGGGCGGAACGGGTCCGGCAGCGGCGGAGTTCGGCCAGTCCCTGTGGGAGGCAAAGTTTTAAGCTCTCTAGCCTACCTTCAGAGAGGGGCAAGGGAAGGAGCCGTTCGCCGGTGCGTAGCGAAACTCCAGGGCGTCTCGGTTTCGCAGGGAGCGACGCCCGTCCCTCCCGTCCGCGGGAGTGAGGCGCGCCGACCTGTCCGCCGCAGCGCTGGGCATTAGGGCACCGTTACATCTCTTCCCCCTCACCAGCACGGGGACTGCAGAAGCCCCGTTAGCTCTGCCTCTCATCTCCGCCTACAGCATCACTCCCGACAAATTGGATTCGGCGCCCACCCGAGACACGGAAAAATCCCGGCCCGGCCTCTGCACGGAGCGGGGCGGGGGCAGATCCCCAGGTGCCAGCCCTATCCCATCTCGTCCCGCCGAGCTGCCCTCTACGAGGCCGCTCAGCCCCCGGCTCTGTCCTGGCCCGCCTTTGCAAACCTCCGCTCCTCGGAGGAGCGTGCTCCTGCTACCTGGGGAGCTCCCGGGGCGGGGTGCGTGCCGTCCGGGAGACTCGGTCTGTGCCAGCGGGGTCGGGTGCCGCGGAGCGGAGGCTCCGCGCCGGCAGCGCGCCCGCGGGCAGCACCGCGCGTCCTTCACCGCGCAGCCTCGGGCGGGGCGGGACCGGAGCGGACGGGAC